>VZUI01094872.1:0-58710 GCA_013401135.1 Cettia cetti
AAAAAAAAAAAAAAAAAAAAAAAAAAAAAAAAAAAAAAAAAAAAAATACTATTTTTCTCACACTCAGCCAGCAAAATACTCTGCATAAGAAATCAGCAAGTAGATTGCAAATTTCAGTGAAACAAACTAAATTTTTCTCAGCTATGTCCATGAACTTTCTTCACCAAAGCTCTGCAAGGCATCTAGATATCACAGGATTCACTTCTGAAGTCCTGTCTTCTCTTCAAAGTGTTGCAGAAATACTGTAGTAAGCCTTTTCAGATCAGGCCAGTTCTTCATATTGCCACCCCAGTTCTGAGATCCCATTCCCTCTATGACTAACAATGAGATATAGCCTCATTTTTGCTTTCATCTTAGGATGGTCTGCAAATTTACAATATGCCAGTGTTGGTTTTTTTCCTTTTTGTTCTTTGTCCTAGTGTTGCCAAAGTTTGATGTCACAGTCACTGCACCAGAAAGCCTTACAGTCCTGGATTCCGAATTCACAGTGAAAGTCTGTGGGTTGTAAGTACCACATGCAGGATTTTTAGGAAATACACTGAAGTGGAAGAACTTCTCAAGGACTGGGGTAAGAGCCAGGGCTCAGAGGAGAAGCCAAAATATGTAGGGCCCCAGAAGAGATTGGTGAGGGTCAACTTGGTCATTGGAGCTTTCATTTATTTGTGTATTCATTTTATTGTATAAGTATTCAGTTCCACATAGTGTTCTACAAAGTGGATAAATCTTTTGAAAGGTTTCCTAGTAAAGTAGGATGTGTCCACTCCCAACAAGCCACTTCAGAGAGAGACCTTCAAAAAGCAGAGCACATTAAATCCTAGCGGTTATGGTTTGAGCTAACTACCCCTCCAAGCTTGGTCCTTCAGAAGGATCTTGCTTACACCAACACCAAGATGTTGCAATTTGGAATACAGAGTTGAATTCCTGACCCCCTAGCAGATATGAGGAGTTTTGCTTTGATTTCAGTGAACCTGGAACTCCAGCTTAAGCTGAAGATTGGAAACAGCAGTCTTAATTGGGTCAGCAGCTAGCTCTGTTCATTATGTCCATAAAGGTATTTGTTTTTACATTCAAGGTGTAGCTTTGCTTCATAGGTTTAGGTGTGAAAAAGAACTAATTTTGATTTCTGAGTTGTATTTTCTATTTTGTTAAAATAGGAGAGTTAGAAAATACCTGTGAAACTGTTCCATGCTCTGGCTTCCCAGCTCACTGCGTGTTCTGGATCTATTCCTGTACACATTAGCTTAAGATTATTTTCCAAGTATTTGCTCACAGACCTCATCATATCCTATTTCATCCTCCCCTAGGTACACCTATGGCCAGCCTATTGAAGGGAAAGTCAAGCTCAGTGTGTGCAGGGATTTTGATTCATACGGGAGGTGCAAGAAAAGCCCAGTTTGTCAATCGTTTACCAAAAATGTATGATACATAATTATTATTCCTCTTCATGCTTGTCCTATGTTCTGTGTTCCTGTTTCTCTCCCTTTGCCCGTCACACTTTGCTTTCTCTCTTTCATGCTTCTCTTCACCCTACTTGTCTCTTTGCTTGTATGACTAGCTAGGAGGTCAGGGTACCTCTTCTCTCTTCTTGGCTTCCTGCAGGCCTGAAGGATTGACATGTTTCTTCTTCATGAGTCAGTTTCCCATAAACATGTATAAATCATGTTAAAAGTACTGGGAAAAGACTTCACTCACTAAAGAAGGGTCCTGTGTATTGTCAACACCCTTTGCAAGCTACGATCCTTGACAACAGGATTTGTTTTCTTCCCTGTCTAGCTGGAGCCAGACGGTTGCCTCTCCCAGGTCTTCAGTGCCAACATCTTTGAGTTACATCGCACTGGTTACATGAGGAACCTTGACGTGAAAGCCACTGTGACAGAGAAAGGAACAGGTAATCCCTTCCAGACAGACAGAAACAGGAAAAGTGGTGTGGTCAAGGAGAGAAGGAGAAAGCCTCTGCCCGCTGAGTACACAAATGTCTCCCTGAGGAAGGTCATTTTTACAAGCACAGTGAGCATCCCCAGGCAAAGTCTGATGATGCTCTGTGCAGGACAAAGTGCATCTTCTCATGACTGTGGGCATGTTTTCCAGGCCTGCAATTTACAGCTGCTCAGGTTATTTCCATAACTCGGGTGATGAGCACCATACAGTTTGAGAACACGGATCTCCACTACAGAAGAGGAATTCCTTACTTTGGACAGGTAAGCAAGAGCTTGGAGGGCTTTTAGTGAAGATGATTGACAGGCAATCACATAATAACAATGATGGCAACATCTAGAAGACTGTTTGGAGTGGGGGTGTTCTCCAAAATCTTCTTTAGTTATATGCAGTGCCCTACTGCTAATTCTGAATACTGAAGACTATTAGTTTACTCTGAGTTTGATTCTGCCTGAAATACTTCAAATCAGAAAAATTCATTAACTAGCATTTCTCTAACTTGCATTTTAAGCTTGCTATAAATCACTGCCTCTCCCTTCAGAACTGACCAGTGGATGCCAGCCAGACATGAATAAAAACACTGGTGGATAAGGCAAAAAGAACGAAAGGAATTTAAGGCACACACAAAAAATCAAGGAAATAACAACAGTTTCTGTCTCAGAAAGTTTTTTTCATTATTTTGTTTCATGACAATACCCACATAACTCTGTCAGTGGTTTAAAGAATTGGGATAAATCTCTCTCCTTCAGTTCAACTTTTGTCAATGAGGAAAGAATAAGGGAGAGCAGTAGTGCTAAAAGGAGACAAGGCTGCCCTTCAAGGGTGGGTTTTTTCCCCTCTGTAAAGTCTATATAACTTTCTTATTTGGCTCCCATTCCCACTCTGTTCTTTTTCTTTAAAAAAAATCAAAATGAATGCTCATTTCTAGCAACATAGCATTTACTTATGGGATCTGTAATTTTGCTGTTTGTTTCTTTGATTGTTTAACACCTAAACAGCAGCGACAGTATAGACACAATCAAAAAATGTTGAAAACAAAGATGTGGAGAAAAGGTTTTCAGACACTGGAAACAGCAGCAGCAGACTCTCAAGACTAAGGAAGGAGAAAAAGGAAGGGAGAAAAGAAAATATATTTTTAAACTGGAAATGCATAGTCAGAAGAGACTGATAAGGAAAGAGATGAGACGTGAAAGTTCTTGCTCCACAAAAGGGCATTATCAATGGTATGGCAGATGCTGAGGAAGCTCCGGTCCCAAACCTCATAAGATAGCTCCAATAATTGCCAGAAAGTGAAGAGAGACATCTCAATTGTCATGTATTGTTTTGAAGGAAGACAAAAAAGTAATTCTGCTGTTCGAAGAGCAAAGGAGTACAAAATATCAGTATCTACATACAGAAAGACAATACATTCCACATGTTTCTCATTTCCTTTTACAGATCAAGCTGGTAGACAAAGACAACTCTCCAATTTCCAATGAGGTTATTCAGCTATTTGTCAATAACAAGAATACAGACAACTTCACCACGGATCATAATGGTGTTGCTGAGTTTAGCATTGACACATCCGAAATGTTTGATCCTGAGATCAGTCTGAAAGTGAGTACAAAACAAGGCTGAAGAGAGACACAGAGAGGGATGGCTGCTCTCAAACTGAACCCAAAAAAAGATGGGCTGACATTTTAATTCTTGTAATAAAAATATGCTTTTTTCATTCTTCTTCAGGGTCTAGAGCTCTCAAAAACTACCATAAGAGAAGTGAGGAAAACATCTGAGTTGTTGCAATGCAATGGCTTGCTGCAAGGCTGCTCTTTCCTTACCAGTTTGGCTTTAGATGCAGTTCTTATCTATATGCATTACATGAACTAACCATTCTGATGTCAGAATGTGATGATCACTTCCCTAGTAATATATGTTTGTTTTTCTTTTCTTCCCTCTCCTGTTCAGGCAGTTTATAAAACCAGTGACCACTGCCACTATGAAGGCTGGATAGAGCCTTACTACCCAGAAGCATCTCTCTCTGTCCAGCGCTTCTACTCTTGGACTAGCAGTTTTGTGAGGATTGAGCCCTTGTGGAAAGATCTGAAATGTGGACAGAAGAGGATAATCACTGTGCACTATGTCTTAAACACAGAAGGATACAAGAAAATCTACACCATGAATTTCTACTATGTGGTGAGTATGATGTTGTGGGTTGATTTACTGAAAGGGCTTTACTGGGCAGCTATCTGGAAATCCATCCACAGGAATTACAGCAGTGAGTGTTCTTCATTGTATTCTCTGTCCCCCTTTTCCCTTCCTTTTGCTTCTGCTTTGTGACCAGCAACAAGATCCCCAGCAGCAGCAGTGGGAGCATTCAGCATGCCCTAAGGCTTACGTTTAGCATTTAAGATCTTATCTTAGATTGTTCTGTCAATGCACAATGAATTGTTGCTTTCTCCTTCCAACTTCTGCCAACCCATACATGTCTTAATCTTCTCTGCACAGGGCATGGCAAAAGGGAAGATTGTCCTTACAGGGGAAGTTAAAGTTAATATCCAAGCTGGTAAGTTAAGTTGCCAATCCATATTTTTGCATTAAAACAAACAAACAACCCAACACTACAGCAGCTATAGGGAGGGCTGTACCTCTCTCCACCCACATATGTGTGTCTGATAGTAGCACTACCACTAAGATCACTATAAAGTCAGGTTTAGTCCAGCAATGACTTAATTTGATATTAGTTAAACAGTGTTCTCTAAAGATCTTCCCAAAGGATGACATAGGAATGACATAGGAATGCAGCGTGTCTGCTTTAGGGTCCTATCTGAATATGGCCACACGTTCAAATCTCCAATAATCTGAGACCACCTGAATTAAATCCAGGCCCATCACCTCCTGGAAAATTGTTCAGTTGATCATCTAAGTCCAGATCACTACCTTTTGAGTTTGGCTACTACAGTAAATCTTTGATATTCCTTCCTTACTGGTGCCTTTATTTCTTCTAACAGGCCAAAATGGCACTTTCACCATTCCACTTGTGGTCAGTGAGAAAATGGCTCCAGCCCTTCGGTTGCTGGTGTACACCTTACACCCTGACAAGGAGCTAGTGGCAGACAGTGCTCAATTGCCAGTTGAAAAGTGTTTCAAAAACAAGGTGAGAGGCACTAAGACACAGCAAGCCTTACCTGCTGTCAGATAAATACAAATTCTTTGTGTGTACATCCACAAGAGATTTCCAGTTTTGTTTCTTGTTTCCTTCCACTTCTCTCTACATTACTCCTTTCATTTTTCTTTTTTCTCTTTGGCCTTATGTCTTTATCACTACCTCCTGGGCCGATTGTCACAAGATATATCTTCTTTTAACATTAAAAACTTTTCAGGAGACCCACGAAAATCCCAAATGATTCTGGCCTCTCCTAAGCTCTACTAGTGTTCCATTCAGTTTTTAGACATTCTGTTCTTCAACATAGTGAACACACTTTAGACTTGTCCCACTTCATCATTCAATCTAACTTTTTACACTTTTTTGTTGAGAAATACAGTTCAGGTTTACCAGAACTGAATACACATAGAAAAGAAAGCCAAAATAGCAGTCTGGGGTTCAAGTATTTCTTCATATTTTTTTTTATGGTACACTTTTATTCATCATTATAAACTTAGATTTCACCAGTAAGATTATTCTAATCTTTAGCTCCTAAAAGCTAAAATGCATGAAACTACAGAACAAGGCAAACCAAGTGACATTAAAAAAACCTGTTTCTAGTTACCCCTCCTATTTTTTTCCTCTTATCTAAAACAAATGTGAAATTGATTTTGTTCCAAATAGATGCAAAACCTGTTTCATATATTTTCTAACATGGGCAACGGACCTCAGAAAAATACGATTTGTTCAGTGTAGGGATCATTGCATGTAGTCAACTCATAATAAGGTTCGATTTGATTTGATAATGACAGCAAAATAATCACACTTTGTTTCAAATCACTTGAGGTAGGCTTCATTTAAGCTACCACGGGAATCTAAGTCTGCTTATTGCATAAGTCCCTGTTTTAACAAAGGCCTGGTCAAGAGCTACAGTGGAGACCAGACATCCTCCTCCAGGCAGATCTTCTGTGCTTTAACAGAAAATCCTTCCACTCTCCTTCTTGCCCTCCACTCACACACACAGTCAGAACAGCCCCAGAAGCATGGGTTAGCCATGCCAACATCTGTTTGATGAATTTCAGGTCCACTTGGAATTCTCTGAAAAGCAGATGCACCCAGCTTCCAATGTCAGTTTGGTCATAGAAGCTGCTGCCAACTCCTTCTGTGCTGTGAGGGCAGTAGATCAGAGTGTGCTGCTCCTGAGGCCAGAGATAGAGCTGTCCATGGAAATGGTAAGCTTGTGTCCTTCCACTGCTTCTTCCTCCTCCATTACAGTGTCTCAACCCTTGAGATCATTAGACTGAGTTAGAGTTCTACAGCTTCTGGCATGTGCTGGTCATAAGCCATCTTTAGAAGGCAATAAACAGATTTTGTCTCCTGTGGAGTGTAAGTCCTCTTTCTTGTGGGATTTAGTTTAACCTGTGACTGGTCTGTGGCAACACAGCCCTCCAGCATATCCACTACTCCCAGTTTTGTGCAAGTTTGCTGATGGTAGGCCCTTTCTGCAACATCCAGATCATCAAGGAAGATATTGAGCAAGATGAGCAAGACTAGACCCAGTACCCTCTGGGTACTGGAGTACCCTGTGGTATGTCACTGGTTACTGGCCTCCAGCTAAACTTGGTTACTGGCCTCCAGCTAAACTTTGTGCCACTGAGCACTGCCCTCTAATCCCAGCCACTCAGCCATTTCTCAGCCCAGGAAACAACGCAGTTTCAAACAGGCTGTCATCTCAGTTTTGGCAGTTTGCAGTATTTGACAGTGTAAGTAAGGTTGATGTTTACATACACACAGATCCTGTTTCCTTACCCTGCACAGGTATACAGCCTGCATCCCCTACAAGACTTTCAAGGCTACGTCTTCCATGGGTTCAATCTAGAAGAAGACTCCCAAGAGCCCTGTGTCTCATCTGACCACATCTTTCACAAAGGCTTGTATTACACACCTGTAATGTCTGGATTAGGCCCAGATGTGTATCAATTCCTCAGGGTAAATGTCCTGTACATTACTTAAATATGCTGAAGTGAGTTTCTGCTTATGTAGTCTTAGATTCTGCAAACAACCCTATTAGTAAAACTCATACATGCCAAACTCTCCCCTTAGACCTCTATTCTCGATTGATTCTGGTGCCTACTGTGATCTTCCAGCACACACAAAGCTCCCAAAAGTCTCTGCATACATCTCTGGGCACCTCTGTGGTGGAAACACAGTAATGGGAAAGGGGGAAGAATGGAACAAACCTCAGCTACAGTGTGCTTACAGCTACTGCTAAAATGTGTTTTTTACAGGATATGGGAATTAAATTTTTTACCAACTCAAAGGTTCGACAACCAGTTGTATGCACTAGTGAGACTGTAAGGCGTCAACCCTATGTAATGAATGCTGACCACGTTGCTTCTGCACACAAATCATCAGGTAATACAGAGGACAGGAAAGAGATTTTATCTTTCTCCTTAAAGGATATTCTTGTTATACGGACATGGACAGTATTCATTAACCACTTTGGTTTTGATATTCAATATTGGCCTGGCATAGAATGAGATAGCTTAAGCAAATGGCCTGTGCCTAAAAGAGTCTTTCAGGTCTACACTTTTGATCCATGTCCAGTTTCACGCTGGGAATCATTGGCAATTCACAGTGTCACACAAAACTAACACTGTTGACATTGATTCCCTCCTGATCAGAGTTAGTTGGAAAGGACTGTGTGACAGTGAGAACAGTAATCAGAGCTAAGAGGCAAGCAACCTGAGTTCTAGCCCTAGGTCTCATGCTTATGAGAGACCGAAACACTTCAAGCAATGTTTCCTTTCTCCTTCAACACCAGGTTATACGTAACTGAGGGATAGATATTAGTAACATTTAATAATATTTGTGTGGCAGTACGTATACTCTCAGTTAGAAGGGAAATGGTAAAACACTTACTGTCTTTCATACTGGCCCATGCAGATTCAAACCTGTCATTTCTGGGCATCTCCGTTATATGAGACAGATTTTACTAAATTCTCATTATCTCTTGTCAGCTGAAGATGGTAGGGAAGAACGAGAGAGGAGACTAGTCCTTGAGACTATTCGGGAATTCTTTCCTGAAGCTTGGATTTGGGATATAGTTCCAATTAAGTGAGTACTGCTTCTTTCATATCTTTCCCTTGCTTTAGGAATTACTAAATATGTTCTCTGATGTCCTGCAAGGTGGCAATTCCTTGCCAACTCTTCTTCCTTTTTGGCCAGAAGACCTAGTTTTTCAATCATCAGCTGCCCATTTGCCCTTCTCTTTTCCATGGTCAAATTACCAAAGATGTCCCAAAAGACATCTGTTCCCACAATGTGTGTACCATGAGTCATATTCCCTTCCTCAGAAGGACACCTCTATTTAAAATGCAGCTTTGCAGAACAAAAACTCTGAGTTATCTTTCCAAACTCAAGGATATGATGGTCAGAAAAACTTTCAAATGGACTTTTCTCAGATTTTAGTGATAAATTCCAGGGATTGTACATGAGATTTCTGCAGATAGAATAAGGGTAGTTCTGGTTTTCAAAGCTTGTTGCCTCTACTGAGAAGCAAGTTATGTGAAATTTACCCTTTCTAAAACTTTCATCCTTTCTCCATTCCCATCAGCTCTACTGGGAAAGCCAGCATCTCATACACCATCCCTGACACCATCACCAAATGGAAAGCCAGTGCTTTCTGTGTGGAAGACTTGGCTGGATTTGGCATGTCTGTGCCTGCCACCCTGACAGCCCTGCAGCCCTTCTTTGTTGACTTGACCTTGCCATACTCTATCATACGAGGAGAAGATTTCTTGCTTAGAGCCACTGTCTTCAACTACCTTGACCAGTGCATTAAGGTGTGTACTTCTGCCCACCTTCTTAGACCTTACCCCATCTCCAAAGAAGCTGCAGCAAAATTATTGATGCAGGTGGTTGGATCTGCTCTTGAGGCACTGCTCCGTTGAGATACTACCAATTCTAGCTGACAGCAGATTATCCTGATTGGATTTGTCCTCTGAAACCTGTATGGAGCAAAGGGAGATCTTGTGAACTGTGACTAGGGCAGGTCTGTAAAGCAGCTGTCTCAAGATCCATAAAGAAAAGAAATGAGTGCTTGTAGAGTATCATCCACCATCCACAGTAATGCAACCCATAAATGGTTTCATGGGGGCCTTTTCCTTAGGAATCAGGTGTGCATAGGATGCTTAATATCCTATGTTAACAGCAAGACTGTTCAGAGAAGCAAGAGGGAAAATTGTTCAGGTTACATTTGATGGATGATCTGATGACATCATCATCCGAGGCCTTAAATCTGCTCTACACTTAACTCTAGATTAGCAGAGAGTGTCTCACCCCCTCTAACAATAAAGCACCATTTGCAATATGGTACAAAACCTTCCTCCCATTTCACTACTCTCTGTTCTCAGATTAATGTTTCACTGTCGCATTCCCTTGATTATCAAGCCAAACTCATCTCCCCAGAGGATGATGGATGTGTATGTGCCAAGAAAAGAAAGACCTATGTCTGGAATATTTTCCCCAAAGAAATTGGTAAGTGCTTTGGATCTACTTGGTTTTCTCTTCCAAAACTAATACTAATTTATCTCTCACCTGAAAAAACTTAATCTTTTTCCAACTTGGAGAGCTTGGTCCACCACTGTCCTTTCCAGCAATCTGGGTTAAAGAGCTTCTCCACAGCTTCAGTGTGTTTATCATTGCCATTTTTAGAGCCCAGTTCTCTTCCCATATGTCTCACCTACAGTGATTGACCATTCATTATGTTGAACTACTTCATCTTCTTTATCAGATGAAATCTTTTACTTTGACAATCACCCTGCATGGTAGAGGTCCATTTTTTTCCCCCCCTTTTTTTTTTTTTTTGCTGCTATTTAAGGTAATGTAGTGTTCAGCATTACTGCAGAGACCAAGGATGATGAAGCTTGTGGAGACAAAGCTCCCAGGAACATCAGTATTGACTACAGGGACACCCAGATCAAAACATTGCTGGTTGAGGTACTGCTGACAGCTCTTACTGTTTGTCTTGTACTCCTTTTCATGAGGAAACTAAAACACAGCAGAAGTACCAAAAGCAAGTAGAAGTTTTTCAGGTTCCCTAAAGAACCCCTGGTATGGCTCCACCTTCATTTGGCTGGGACAGGGTCTGGCTGTTCAATCTAAGACCAAGTCTATTCCCACTTGACCTTCTCTTCCAGTGGAATCAGTGGATGTTTACAAGTGCATGTCTCCCTCGTGCAGAGGAGAAACTGGAAATGATCACACCATTGGATGTGATCTCCCTTTTAGGAGCAGACACATCATACATACAATTTTTAAACTGTTGCTTCAATCCACCTGTTTTATGATGTAGGAGGTTGGGGAAGGGGGTGGCTTTTTTGTCACTGAATTTCTTCTGCATGCTTTTGTCTCATCCACTGTGTGTCTCTTCTTTCCATCTCCATGCAGCCCGAAGGAATCAGAAGGGAAAAGACTCAAAACTCCTTAATTTGTACAGAAGGTAAGGGGCTTAGATACCACTGTCTTCAGAAGAACTGAAAGGAAGGTCGGAGTCTGCACTCTTTCCTGCAGGGTTTGTTGATGTTTTCCCTTCCCTTTTTCCCTGAATTGTCCATATGATAGCTAGTATGAGTGTAATAGTTCAATTCCCTGCTACCAAATTCCTGTGCAGTCTGGTGCATATTGCTGAGGCAGCATCTATGCCCTGGTCAGATGAGCTCAGATGTTGCAAGAAGACTGCTATGGAGCTCTCAAAGGGACACAACCTTTCTGTGCAAATTATATCCTGTATTTCATTCATTCATGTTAATTGCTGTCCTCTATTCCTGGATACGTGTAGCTTACAGCTTTCCACCTCTGGTGGGAATGGCAGAGAGAATGTAATGTTCCTTTCCACACCATCTCAGTGCTGACAGCAAACAGCCCCTAAGGTTTCCTGACTGGCTCAAAAGAGGCAAAAAATCTGTTCTGACCTTCACCAACCAGCTCTACCCAATTGTGTCACTGAAGGAACCCCCAAGGGTCATAGATTCTACAACCTGTGAGCACCAACCTTACCCTGTTTTACTGTTTTCTACTGAGCAATGACAGAGATTTTACCACTTGATCTGTTTTTCACAATTTTGATTTTGCTGTGTTCCCTTCTCTCTTCGTGTTCTTGGTGAATGCTGTGAGTTTTGCTTTATTGCTGTCTCTTGAGTGCAATGTTGTACTGTGCAATTTGTGCCAGGAGGATTTCACTGTCATAATTAGTATTCCTACACAAATGACAAAAGTTTTTCTCCACAGATGATGTAGTTATTCAAGACATAGCTCTAGAACTACCTACAAATGTTTTGGAAGGATCAGCCAGTGCCTCCTTATCTGTTGTTGGTAAATATATAATTAATAAAACATTAAAAAAAAATAGAAAATGTAACATGAGAGCTCTTTTAGGATTCAAAATGTGAGTTTCCACTCCTAGTGTGGGAAACTTTTGAGAACAGAGACTCATTCTCATCTCAGCACTGTCCAGCAGTGCTCTGCATCAGCAAGATGAAGTTTAAACGTCAGTTGCATCACTCCTCACTATTCTGTTAAAATTTAGTGTATTTGAAAGTCTTTCTCTGAAGTAGCAGTAGAGTTCTGACTTACGACCTCAGCCAGATTCATGCCAGTACAGCATTTTTCTACACACCCACCTACAAATCAGAGGTGCCAGTAGAGTCTATTCAGTCTTTTCAGGATGTGGATCTGGTTACACGACTCACTAGTCATAAAATCCTTGTTTTGTAATGTTAGTGACTTTTAGAAGCTCATTCCAGAAATCCCTTGCTGGGTCTCTGCCACCCTTGCTAGAAATAACAGCTAAGAAGAGCTCTGTGATACATCTGCATTAGCAGCATCCCTTTGCAGCATTAGCTGTTAATTTTGCAATAAATGTTTACAATAAATAGCTCTGACTATTCCCTTCCATCCTCTGGAAACAGAAGTTTCCTGTAAGTTCCTTTCATTTCCAACAAGAAGTATCTGCTTGAAATGGCACCAAAATAAGGAGTGTTTCTGGTAAGGGCAATTTAGACTATGTAAGGAGAGGCAGGAGAGGGATTCTTTGTTGGCTGCAAAGCAGAACAGAACTCGGCCCTGAGAACTTCAAGTTTTTTTGGAAGGCTCCCAACTAGTCCTGCTAGGCTTTTAAGACTCTGCCTGTGAAATGAAAATTGCTGGTAATTTCAATGGCCATGAGTTGTGCTAATATCCCCCTCTCATCTCCTCTTCCCCAGGTGACATCATGGGCAGTGCCATGCAGAACCTGCACCAGCTGCTCCAGATGCCCTTTGGCTGTGGGGAGCAGAACATGGCCCTGTTTGCACCCAACATCTACGTCCTGGACTATCTGAACAAGACAGGGCAGCTGAGTGAAGAGGTTAAATCCAAGGCCACTGGATACTTAGTGAGCGGTGAGAGCTTTGTGGTTCCCTTACAAGGTGTGCTGAAATTCCTGTTGAGGGCCAGTGAGCAGAAGCAGCAGCAGCAGCATGGCTACACTGGCTGATGGCATCACAGTTGCAGCACAGCCCAGCAACCCAAGGATTTCCTCTGAAAAAGACAATTTTTTACTTACCTTTATCTTCTTATCTTATGCCTTTTTGCTGACATTCAGCTGTAATGTTTCCTTTAAGGTTTTGTCTTTCAGTCCCCCTCTCTTTTCCTACTCAGGCACAGCATGTATCCTGATCCTGTATATTTAGTGGAGCATAGAGCTGAGAGAGCTTGCTTATTCTCTCAGTATTTCTGCAAGACAAGATGTTCCATACTTCCATTCACATGATCCCTTACAGCTCCTCTCCTGCTTGGTAGATATACACTGCCTTTCCATTCTTTCACACTGTGGTTTTGGACAAATATGTTAACAAACAAAACAGGGTTTTGTTTTACATCCAAGAATACTTACTTTTCCCTGTTCTTGAAGGCTACCAGAAGCAGCTGTCATACAAACGTCCTGATGGGTCCTACAGCATCTTTGGCCCCAGAGATAAAGAAGGGAACACCTGGTGAGTGACTGGGAGCATAATTGGCTCAGAGATGAATTTGCATTCAATTATTATGGTGCAGGTAAGAGGCAACTTTACTGGCTGAATCAGATGTACAGAGCTGTCTAGGACTGGGGGTTGGAAAGTACTAAAGGAAATGTCTCTCCATCCTCTGCCAGGTTGGGTGCACGAAAACAAGTTGACCCCTAAAGAGCCAGCTGACTTTCTGATTCATACTCTTGCTGTCTCCTATGAAACCCACTGTGATGCTCTGCAGACAGGATCAGCCACAGAGTGTGCTGGACATCCTTCCTGTGTCCCATCTAGCTAGCATTCCTTTAACTATTCTTTCTCTGAGAAGCACAAAAAGAGAAAGCAAGCCACCAACACACTGGCTGTAACTCTTCATGCTCTTCAACAGCATGAATGGGATGGCTGATTTCTTCTGTTTCTTCCAGTGCTCATCTCACAGCTTCATCTTTCCCTTGCAGGCTCACTGCCTTTGTGTACAGATCATTTGCACAAGCTGGTCGCTTAATCTATATTGATGACCGTGTCCAGTCTCAAACCCTGATGTGGCTGTCAAGCAAACAGAAGCTAGATGGCTGTTTCCGGAGCGTTGGGACACTCTTCAACAATGCCTTGAAGGTAGAAGAGAATTACTACTTGGTCAAACATACTCTTTTTCATTAAGAATATGTTTTCCTATTACTACCAAAAACAATATTTCACTCCAAATGCTTGTCTTCTTCCAAGGGTTAATTCTCCACATGGTTATTTTCAGCTCAGCTTTTGTACATCTACTGTAGATGTTATGTGCACCTGAGATAGGGTTACAGGACTGTAAGCTTGAAGGACTGATGTTTTTGGACTTAATAGCAAAGAGCTTCTCTGGATTTGTGAGCTGTTCAAGAGTTAGGCAAATGCTAGCCTTTGGGCTACCTCCAGAACTATCCACACTCTCGCAGCTGGGACACGGCACTTCATATTTAAAGGCTCTCATCTGTGGCATTTACTGATTATTCCTCTCTCCATGTTGTTTTCAGGGAGGAGTAGATGACGAGCTGACACTTTCTGCCTACATCACCATTGCCATGCTGGAAGCTGGGCACTCCAGTTTGGTAAGGAGACTTACCTGATATTCAGATGGAACTGGTCCCCAGTTGTTGCCATGAGTCCAGCATCTGCTAAATTGTCTAAGTAGTAAAGAGAGAGAAAGAGAGGGAGAAAGCTCCCAGAGTAGGTGAACATGCTCTGTATCTGCACTAGTTGCTGTGATAGAGAAAACCCCCATCTCTATACCTCTTAAACCACCAATATTTGGGCAGAAACTGCACAAACCTCAGTGGGATTTGATCTTCTATTTGCAAGACACAAAACATTTACTGACACACTTTGGTTTCCAACAAGAAGACTTGACAGTAGAAACCCACACATGACAGGTGGTAACCCACACACTATGGCTTAGCCTCAAAGACAGCCCAGTCAAGAAAGTGAGTTGTTGCAGTTTAATCTATAAAATCTACAAATGGAACTAAAAGATGCATTGGAAAAACAAATGTCCATCAGAGCAAAAGCTGGTCTGTCCCTTTCAAAATTTGGCAGTACAAAGGCGACTAGAGAGGAGATGTTAGGCATCAATACATGAGTTAGATTCCACTTTTTATATCCTTTTTGAGGACACAGAGTCAAGCTGTACATTTTTGTGGGTGTATACCTAGTGCAACATTGCAGAATTAAAGTTACACAAAAGTCAGGGAGGACAGAAAGCACTAAGCTAGATTTGTTCAAGACAACAAACTCTTGACTATAGAAATGCAGAGCAAATAATTATCATGGAGGTAAGCAGAAGGATATATATAGACCAACCTGATCAAGAATACCATTGAAAGCTACTTGATTTGTTTGATGTTTCCTGTGAAATCTCTCCTTGAAGAATTCTCCCATGAAGTCATTATACAAGCTGAAGTCCCACTCTCACTGCTGTGATAGTGACAGGATGAGAAACAAGTTTAAAGAAAATAATTTTTTGAGCAGGTGAAGACTACTGTCCTGAATTAGACCGATGTGCTTTTTTGTTTTTAAGTACCCTGTAATCCGAAATGCCTTTTTTTGTCTGGAGACTGCATCTGAGAAAAGTATCCGTGACGTTTACACTCAGGCACTCATGGCCTATGCTTTCTGCTTAGCTGGCAAGGCAGAAAAATGTGAATCATTCCTTGAAAAGTTACACAAATCAGCAAAGGAAGCTGGTGAGTTTCAGTAATTTGGGGAGTTTGGGAAGTGGGAAGATGGAATAGATCTTACTGCTGGTCTAACCTTAACAATATCGAGAATGTGGGCACATGAACCAAACCACACAAATAATCTGTGGAGTTCATCTGCAGTGCATTCATTGATGTGCAGGGAGTCCTTTGAGGCAGTGGCCTAGACATAGTGAGACCCCAAGGCAATACAGTGCAGTGACACCTGTAACCAATACTTGTTCCTCTCTTTGTTTATTCAGATGGCTCACAGCACTGGGAGCAGGAGGAGAGGTCTCCATCAGACAAATCTTCCTCATTTCTTGATCATGCCCCTTCAGCTGAAGTTGAGATCACCAGTTATGCATTGTTGGCATTGCTCTACAAACCCAACAGGAATAAAGAGGATCTCACAAAGGCCTCAGGGATTGTGCAGTGGATCATGAGGCAGCAGAATCCCTACGGAGGTTTCTCTTCTACCCAGGTGCCAAAATTACCTTCCACTCCACAGCTAGTCCTTGGAATCTGGTCATTGTTTCAGGGTTCCAGCAGGGCTCTGACTACCTAGTCCCATTTCTCTTTTCTACTTGCTGTCTCTGAGAGAAACCAAACCTTTTTATTAGGAGACCAAAATACTTTTTTTCCCTCTCTTCTTAACTATAGAAAGGTTAAAACCATACAAGAGTAATTTGACTAGCAATAACTACAGATGTTTGTGTCAGGGATGACCCTAGAAAACAAGAAAACACCAAGTCCTACCAGTTAGATGACCCACGAGTTCTTTGTGGCTCCTCAGAAAACACAGGCTTCATCACTATGAAAAACTCTAGAAGTGCACTCTGCTGCTCAGATTTTATGTTCTGAGACCCTTAGAAGAGAGATACTTCTACCCTAAAGCATACATGAGAGAATGAAATGGCTCCTTTTGTATGGGAACCCTGGAATTATACACAAATTCAGGAAGGAGCAACTGTGATTGGTATTGCAACAGTAACTTTGATCTCCTCTGCACTGCTCACCCTGTGCAGCCAATTCTCTTTTATTATTTTCTTTTTCTTCAGGACACAGTCATTGCCCTTCAAGCACTCGCTGCTTATGGTGAGGCCACCTACAACTCTGCTTCACAAAACAAAGTCAAGATCACTTCCAAAAAGCCTTTTGAGAAGATATTCATTGTCAACAATGAGAACAGGCTCCTGCTGCAACAGACTGCCCTTCCAGAGGTCCCTGGGAAGTACAGCCTGACAATAAATGGCAGTGGATGCGTATTTCTGCAAGTAAATGTCTGCTTTCTTCTTCACTGTGTCTCACATTTTGCATACAAGATAGCTATTGTTCTGATGATTTTCTAGCTGACTTCTCTTTATTTTTCCTAATTGCTTGATTTCCCTAAACCATTTAAACACTCTTTTCCCCATCCCACATTCTGAATCCTGGGGAGTTCTGGGATGGAAAAAGAGTCCTTTCTGATCAACATCTGGTTTCCTTCTGGGAGGTGACTCAGGGTACAAAGACCTTAATTGTCAAAGAGTAGAAGTCTTGCGTGTTCATCATTGATGTAAGCAAGGATCTTCCACATTGACTGGATTTATGAAGACAGGTGTCTGCTAGGGAAAGCCAGAGCCTCCCTTGGAATGGAGAATGTAAATCCATTCCCTCCCAATTATTATAATTTTAAAATTAAGAGGCTTTCAGGCAAAGATATGGGAATAAGAATAACTTCTTTACTAGGAATATTAAAAATAAAAATGCAGTAGGACAAAAAAAAGCAACCAAACAAAAAAAAAAAAAAAACCAAAAACAAAAAAAAAAAACACTGACAGAGTCAGAATACAACCTGACACCTTGTTGGTCAGGGTGTTGGTAGCAGTCCAATTAAATTCTCCTGGAGTGACAGATATGGTTCTGTTGGAGCAGAGGGTGTAGTTTTCCTCTGAAGGTCCAGTGGTGGCAAGATAGGTTTGGTCTTCCTCCGGGAATCCAGTGGAAAAACAGGCTGTCCTGGTATTCTGAATCTCATGTTTTATCCAGGTAGAAATGCTTGGCTCCTCCCACTGGGTGGAGCATCTCATAATGGGATCATGTAATGTTATCTATCATTGGTGAGCCTTAATGGGCCATTAACAGAAGATATCCCCTGGAGGGAGGATGGGTCCTGGAAGAGATAAGAACACTGCCCCACCTGGTTTTAACACTGGCTCATTAACAGAAGACACCTGCCCCCTCCCCGCCAGAGCCAAGAGGAATGGGTCATAGAGGAGAAAAAACACCTCCCCTGCTTGTTTCAACAGAGAGTAATAGAATGCATACTTTTGGTTACATCTTGCATTGCAACCTAAGGCACACATAAAACCAAGTGCAACATTGCCACAAAAATTCATTATGTCTGACACTTGTTTTTTTGGAATGCAAAGAAAATCTTTGGCATTCCTGAACAATCTTTGAACAATCTTGAACAATCTTTGGCATTCTTGTCTTCCAGACAGCAATGAGATACAACATTCACCTTCCAGAGGGGTCCTTTGGATTTCAGCTTTCAGTACAGACATCAAATGCTTCCTGCCCACAGGATAGACCAGCAAAATTTGATATTGTCCTCGTCAGCAGGTAATGTGCCATCAGCAAACCAGCTGTGCAGATGACAAGACATGCAGAGAACATTGCTGAGTGTTTTTACTTCAGCTTATGAAGTCAAGAACCACAAGCTGATCAGTATGCTGATGATACCAGCCTGTGGGACACACTATCCCAAAAGACAGCTGACAGGGCCCTCTGTTGTTTCAGCTACACGGGGAAACGCAGCAGCTCCAACATGCTCATTATTGATGTGAAGATGCTCTCTGGCTTTGTTCCTGTTAAGTCTTCCCTGGATAAGGTAAACTTAGAGGAGCGAGGCTAAATTACTCCCCAGAGGGACAGAGGAGAAAACCAGAGGCAGGGTTAAGAACCATTAAGCCACAGACCATGGGAGGTGTTTGCATGGCTGCACCGTTCATTACTGGGTGGAGGGAATGTCCTCCAGGGAGCTTCGAACACACAGACCCTCCCATATTTAAAACTAGGAAAGGTTTCAGCTCAAGCCTGAGCAGCTGGCAGCTGCAACTGGGAGCTGGCACTGCCCAGCTAGGGGAAGGGTGGGAAACCTCTCAGACAAGCTCTGAAACAGAGATCATACCAGAGCCAGGCAAAATTCCCCAAGTGAATCACAGTGACTTGTGCATTTGGAAAGAGCTCACACCCCCAACTAAGCCAAGTGGTAGGGTTTTGTCCATCCATTCCATCTATTCAGCAACATTTGGACTCAAAATGTCAACTACCAGCCCTTGAAACTTGACTAGGAGAAGAATGCTCCACAGACATGGAGCAGGAGGGTCTGAGGCAGCAGTTGCTTTATAATGTTTTACAAATGTATTTATCTCCATTTTCTTGTTTCAAAGCTCATTGACAGTCATACAGTGATGCAAGTAGAAAACAAGAAAAATCATGTCCTCCTTTATCTGCAAAATGTAAGTTCTGGTCACTGTCTATTTGATTTTCACAAAGGACGGAAACAGCATGTAATAGGTATAACCGCAATATGGATATACCCTATATGGTGCATTTATCATGTTGTGTTCCTCAACAGTTTTCTACTGTAATCACTAAGCTCCTTCCCAAACTGCACGTAACTTCCCAACTTCCCAAACAGCTTCAAACTGACACCTCTCCCACCAGCAACTAAAAAAAGTTAATTAAAAAAAGCACATTGAAATTAATCAAAATTCTTTCTCCTTTCAGTAAAAAGATAAACACCAGAAAAGAGGTTTCTTTGTGTGCTTATCTCTTTGGTAGACTTCTTATAAACCTCAGTCTTTCCAACAGGACAGGAAACACTGTTTTCATTCTCCTCTGGAAAGATTTTCTTTGCTTCCCTTATATTAGATCATTGCAAAATTTTACTTGCAATCTAATCCCTGAATCAGAATTTACTTAGTAAATAATTTGCTCAGGGCACTGTAGAACTAACAGAAGCCAATACCTCAGCGATAGACACTGTAAATTGATTCCCAGTTTCTTGATGGCACATAATGTCCATGTCTGAAATGGGAGGGATTGGAATACCAGACTTTATCGTCCTGACCATTGGGAGATCCTGGAAAATTAAACTCAGTTCTTTTGGACAATTTTCCCACCTTTGGCAGTAGGATAATTACAGAATCAGGTGATACAAGCAGGACAGAAAATCTATTAACTTTTCAGTTCAGTTTCACTTTGGACTCTCCAAACATGCTTAGATATTGGCTGTCCCATGTCTGTAGGTGTGGCATCAATGTGATTTGGAATATGCAACCTGTCAGTTACCACCCTTGTCAGCGCTAGATGATGCTGTACAAATAAAAAGACTGATGTGACCTCTGACCTTCCATTCCAGATCTCACAGAAGAAAAGGAAAGAAATCACTTTCTCAGTTGAGCAGGACTTTGTAGTGACCCACCCCAAGCCAGCTCCTGTGCAGATCTATGATTACTATGAAACAGGTATGTCCTTGATTTTAACCAGCACTCCTCTGAACTCCATCAGTACCTGAATCTAGTGCCAGGGGAGAGACTCATTTCACTTCCTTAACCTTGGTCTCATGCCCTTGGTGACAGGCATGACTAGAAAGTTATGAAAATACATGCAGCAGAACAAAGGGCATTTCAAGGATTTCCAGTTTAAGCACGCATAGGTTATATCCACCTCCAGGGAAAGACACATCAAGTGCTCTCCAGGGTAACAAGAAAATTTCTGTTCTTCTTCTCCAGAAGAGTATGCTGTTGCTCAATACTCATCACCTTGCAAACAGGTTGTTGCAGAACTGGACTAAGGATTTGAAAAGGTGAGTAAAAGCCAGAAAATAAACAAACAGATAAGAAAGTGAGGTATAAAGCAGCAAAAGCAGAGTGACTAGAACAGTAACCATTCCTAAAGGAATGAACTCTCCATGAGGCTTCTCAGGGAGCAGGCAGACACAGTGGCCAGATCCTGTCCCATGACACCACTGGAATCCAAGAGGGGGCCACGCTGCCATCCATGGGAAGAGCTTAGCATCTAGAATGAAAGCCAAAGTGCAGAATAATGGAAAGGCTGGGAAATACCTTAAAAATTTCTTCAAAAGCACAGACACATACCAAACAAAGAACCATTTACCTATGGCTGTTCTCAAAAGTCTTCCCTCTGGAGCCTATGCTTCCCAGGCCCAAGCAAGGTTTTCCACGTGGACTAACAGAAACTTTTTCTTGGTCAGATAATACATTATCTGAGGAGAACATGAGGTGTCAGGAAACATGGAGGCAGTGTAATAACTAATCAGAGGTACAGAGGTATGATGCTTCCTGGCTGTAGAGGAGGTCAGATCTGCATCTTGCTCAGTACAGCAGTTCTGCTGGCTCCTATCTGATGAGCAGTTTCTGAGGAGTGCAGGAAAAGCTTGCTGCAAGACAGTGGTAGAGCTTTTCACAGAGAAAGAACTGACTACCCCGTATTTTGAAAAAAAAAAACAAAAAAAACATGTTTTTAACCTGCAGCTGTTGGTTTGTTCTCATTGAAGCTATTTTCTTTTGGATTTTCACCTCTAGGAGCACCATAGGTACTGAACAAGTGGTCAAGCACCCTGTTTTCTTCTGTCATTAAGTCCTGGAAAGGGCCATTGCATCCTAGGAATCACAGTGGGACTCTGTGGCATTGATTGAGCTAGGGTCTGATTCTCTATTTCCTTTCACAGCACATCTCTACGGTTCTGTAATATAATCATGTATAAATAAACCTTTCCACCAATAAACCTTTTTACATTGGGCTTTTTTCCAGTGCCACAGAGCAGGCATTTTGATGATAGTCCATGTGTCATGCCTGCTGGCTGGGGGAGGATGAGGAGAGGCACAGGCTTGTCCTGCCTGCAGCACTCTGCCGCGTTCCTCAGCTACAGCAGATGTGAAACCACTGGCCACTACTGCAATCCACACCGTGCTCAGTGCCCCCCATATCCAGAGACAGCACCCACTGCTCACGACAGCCCCTCACCTTTTCCAGCCCTGCGGGGACACTGCTTTTGCACCTGTGGCATAAGAGCCGGGGGTTAGGCGTGGACATCACCAAGTGACTCTGCGCCATGCCTAGCAGGGGCAGTGTGAGGAAAGGGGCAGCTTGCCATCCAGACCTGGTGACTGCCTGGGCCCACATGCTGGACCTCGCCCTGCCAGGCCCTCCAGTGCACAAATCTGGCCATCTTGTCCAAAACAGGCCACGATGGATCGTGGTACCAGCCACCAGCACCAGCCTCCCCGTTTTCCCGCACGTCTTGTCATCCTCCACTTGGTCACGCCTGGAGTCGTGCTGGTTTCTGCAAACACTAACACACTAGCGGAGCAGCATCGGGAGGGCTCGGGAAAGAAACACGGATGCTGCTCCTCTTTCCCGGGAGCAGCAGCGGCTCCGGCAGCCCTCGCCCATCCCGCCAGGCTCCCACTGCCGCGGGTCCCCGCTCGCCGGCGCCCTTGCTCCGCTCCGCAGCATCCCGGGAGCGAGCGGGGATGGAGCAAGGAGCCGGGGGGACAAAAGGACCCGCCGCGCAGGGCCCCGAGCAGGAATTTTAGTGCAATCTGCTCAAGGGCTGAGGGCTAGGATGTGTTTCGACAGGATCCATTCCACCAGGAGATTTGCTAAAAGCTGCGCGAGGGATTGTATTTTTTTTCCCCCCCAGTGAAAATTAATCATCCGGTCAACACAAGATATTCCTCTCCCCGAATAATTTTTGTTTCTTCAAAATGCACTAAACAATTTGAGTTTTAGAACTCCACAGGGCTGGCCATGCAGGATATGCAATACACCGGTGTTATAAAAAGTCATTTTCTTAAGTTCCACAGACGAGGAATTTGTGGGACATGAGAGAGCTTTGGGTACATTTCTGATCTCCATGCAGAATTCCAAAATTAAAACATCACTGGCAGTAGCAGGAAAAGGAGGAAAACAAGAAAGGCTGTGGATTTTGCATTCCTGACACAGACCAGATTGTAGCAACTGATTTGATTTACATGAGCATCAGGCTGGACTAAAGCCAGAGAGATCAATAGTTACAAGGCTGAAAAGGAGAGCAGACTGAGTGGATGTGGATACAGGGTGTATATCTTCCTGAGGAATGTAAGACCAATTAAGTTAAGGCTTCAGCATCTCACATGGAACTCATAAAAATCCTCTCAGGTCTGGCCAAATATGTCATTCTGTTCTGCCAAACATAGTTTCCTGGGAAGAAACAAGGTTCTGGTTAAATAAAAAAAAAAATTAAAAATAAATTTTAAAAATTGTGCATTTTTATCATACTTTCAAAACCTGATCTTCCTGCTAGGCCAAACCTGACTATTAAAACATGAAATGTTCATTTCCCACTGCAGTCTCCTCCTTTGCATGCTGAAAATGTAATGTTTGCTTCCCAGTTTTATCCTTTGACTCAAACAGATAATTGCTGTTTGCAGTCAGATCTAATAAATATACCATGCTCACATTCTCCCTCCAGATTTTTACATCTAGATCACATCTCCCTGGCTTCCACTCCCACAGGGAACAGCAATATTCTTAAAACACATTCCAACACCTCCAAGATGTCTGGAACCTTGGTGCCATGTTTCAGCTCAAGGTTTTGTGCCACACACCTGAAACTGAAGTCTATTAATTGTGGACTGAACAAGCCAAGGACACTCACCAGACTGAATGTCATTTCTTCCTGTCATCTGATAATCCTGAGGTGCCAGGGATCTGGGGAGTGTTCCAGGCCTCAGGAGGTAGAATAACTGTAATTTTTTAGACACAGACTAAGCAAACTGTGTTGTCCAAATGTGATAAGATCAGGCTCACTGACCCTAGAGCCTGAGAGACCATACTGCTGCCAACTCAAAGGCACATGCACTGGCTTACGGTGCTTAGTATTGCACATCTCAGCTTAAAAAAGCTGAAATTGTTGTGCGGGACATTGGACTGATTCGGCAACACTACAACAGATAGGAAACTCCCAGCTTCACTGTGGGAGTCTGCCTTGTACCTGCTCTGAAGCTTTTGGATCTCTTACAGGTCCATGCATGGCTCTGATGGAAGTTCTGTAATGCAATTCTTATTAATAAAAAAGAGCTAAGCAAGCATAATCACATCATAGTGTCTGACTAAAATGCTCTATCAAGCTTACTTCTCTTTTGTGTTAATTAATTCTTTGTAGAGTTTATTTGTACTGTGGGAGTTGATTTGCTGTTCATGTGGAGTCCACACTCCAGGATCAGCAAAAGGCTGGTGCCGTGCCCTAGTTAAGAAGAGGACTTATAATGACCATACTGGCATTGAAAATTGAACATAAACTTTTTTACAGTAGAAGATGAGTCTCATCCACAGTACTGGCAGCAGGATGCAAAATCTATAGGAAAAAAAAGTTTTTCTCCAGAAAAATTAGCTCTAGTGTAGGTAGAAGCATTCACTTGCTTAAGTCTCTCATATGCTTAGCTAGGGTCAGACAAAGGAATTCTTGGTCCAGGGATTTTGGTTGCTCCATCTTTTGACTCGAATCCTCTGTGATCCTTGCAGTGCCACAGATAATAATGCCAAGCTATAAAAAATGGCACAGCAAGATCCCACCTGTATGATTTAGATGTTCAGGTCTTCTTCTCAGCACCTGTGTCAAATATGAAGTGTGAGCAATGGCCAACCAATTCAATAACCAGAGAAGACCAGAAATGTGTCAGAAGACCCTTCAGTCAACAAATGACGATGTAAAATTTCTCTGAGGAAAATCTCAGCCTTGTTCCCTGATTATTCCTTTGTTGAGTTCATTTGTACCTGGTGGAGAGTTAGGGAGGTAGGGCTTTGTCTGCACTGAAGTGACTCCCACCATCTGATTCACCAGTCAGGTGACATAGAAGCATGGTCACATCTCTGGCACCACTGGCTGTGAAACACCGAGCATCAGAGAAGGACTTCCTGAGGAACGTCACTCATACGTTCCAATTTTTTATTCAGAGCAACAATGAAAAGTTTCCTCAAGGATTTTTCAAGTGGAAAAGCAATATAGTTTAAACTAATCCTCTAGCTCACAGCAAGAGATAGCTTCTTTCTGCTTGACCTTGAAAAGGGTCACCTTTTGAGGGTCATGAAAATCCTAAAAGCAGGGCATCACATTGTATACAGGACCTAATAGCCTCCTTCAAGGGAATGTCTCACTCTTCCCCCTGCTGATACTCCTGCAGCTCAGCACACTGATCTCCCTTCTGGCACACCACTGTTCCCCACTGGGAAAACCAGGCTCTCCCTTAAGAACATGATTTCAGCAAGGCTTCTGGACCCCATGTTGTCAGACTGTGCATATATAACCTGGCAGATGGGAGATATTTAAAAAGTTCTGTCTGAGAGAGAAGAGAGGGCACATATAAACAAGGTAGTCAGAAGTAAAGGGAATAAAAATCACCACTGGCTATTGACAGGACTCTGTGCATGCTGCTAAAGAGCTAACCTCACACATTTTTTCAGCCTCCTACCCTTTGACTCACTACCCACAGGGAGGTTAAGGCTGGGTTATTACTGGAAGCAATTGCATAACTGTGCCAGATGTTTTCTACTTCTCTTCTGTAGTAGTGATAAGCTCTAGGTCCCACTGGTTCCCCTTGCTGTCCTTGCTGTCATGGCAAGGTGTGTCCCCAAGGTCTGTGCCAAGGTAAAGCACATCTGGGAAGTCCTGTGCATTGACTGTGGGATGCACAGCTGGCTCTCTCTTCAGAACACATGGCTCCTTAGGGCAGGTCTGGTCCTGTTCCCAGGACAGGCTCTGTAGCAGGACACTGTGTTCAAAAGGGTCCTGATAAATGGTGTGTTCTCCAGCTATGTTGCACTGTCATGGCTCATACACCTTCCTCTGACCTGAAATGTCAGCTCTGCCCTGCCTAAAAAGTTGAAACAGAACAGAGGTGCAGGGAGAAGGATTAAATGTGACAACATCTGATTTCCTTGCCTTGTACTCCACTAGGACTTTCTTGTTTGGCTTTCCTGTAGCATCCTCTATCTCAAAAACCTGGACAAACACACCAGCTGAGCCCCAGCTCCTCTCTGCACTGGGAAAAGACACATGTGTTGAGTACCAAACATCTGGCTTAGCTGTAGCACAGAGAGAGCCTGATGGCCTTGTATTATGTTACCAAGCAAGTCAGGAAATGGGCTAAAGACAAAGCCCTTCCCCTTGGCCACCTCAGCTCAGACAGAAGGCTCTGGGAGACAGGGCTGAGGAGTGAGAACCCCTGCACACTTCTGCAGCAGGTGGGTGTTACACCAGGTGGGTACAGCATGGGCCCTGCCACAGGGAGCTGGCATTGGCACAGCCTTCTGCTGCCTTGTTCCAGCAGCCTTCCAGAGGGAGGCAGTGATTTGGAGTTATACTGTTTTATAGCTAAGTGAACTTTAAATCTAAATGAGAGAAATCTCTGAAATTCCTACACACTGTGAGTATGGGTTTTTTCCACACTGGCACTTCTGCTCATGGCCTTGTGCTATGAAGTGTGGATGGTCTCTGGGGACGGATGTCTCTTGGCATCTGTGGGTGCCTGTTCTGTTGTTACACAGCCCCAGGGAGAAACATTTTTTTCCTTCCATATGCTCAGTGTTTCTCTGTACGAAGCTTGGCCCATTGCCTTTGCTCCTGCCACTGTGCACCTCTGAGGAAAGCCTGGCTCCAACAACCTGACTTGAACATAATCCCAGGGCCAGCAGAAGAACCTTCATGAGATACCTGTACCTGAGGGGAAAGGTAGCCCAGACAACAACTTAACAGCCAGATCTAAACAGAATGTCTATATGCATTTAATATATCCTTTTTATATGGTAAATTTTTGTCTGAAGAGTCATATGTCTCAAAAAGAGCATTGTTGATTGTCCTGAGTACTGTTCTAAGACACATTTGTAAATATTTTGGCTTTTTCTACTCCCCTCCTTGCAAAATTCTGAGTAGTACAAAAGTATAAACTAAAATAGCTTGTCATTCATTACTACATGAGGGATTATCTTCAATTCTCTGTAATATCCAAAAATATCTGCTAACACGCAAGCAGTTTCATGTTTATAGGTTTTAAAATTATTAGATATCATTCACTGGTTACCTTAGATGGATTTTGTAATGGGATTTCAACAATTTATCCTACTCTGTGTGTGCTATGTACTGTAAGTATCAAAGAGACACACTGAAGATTTCTCATGTCTGAGGGTAAACAACCTTGTTTATAGCCTTTTTTATAACAAACTGCGTAAATTTCTTCTAAAACAAGATCAAGATTATACATAGAGTAAATGTTTGTTATAATATAGCTGAGAAGGACAGAAAATCCCTGCTTTGTATAGGGCATACCCTACAGATGGCCACCTCACATCAGGCAAAACATGGTCACAGGACCATTTATAAAATTCAGCTACCAATCTGGCTTGCAATTTAATCTACAAAGTGCATTAAAATGAAAATAATTCATTGATGGTTTTGCCATGCCTGAATTTACTCATTTGTTCATATGACACCACAGAAATATGAGTTATATTTGACAGCCCAGCTGTCCATGTCTGGGAAAGGCAGTTCATCTGTTGTCAGGCCGTTCTCTCAGGTTAAATTATTCAACAAGCAACTAAAGTGGATAATCTTTATTCATTCTGACATTTTCAGTTTCAATTGAAGTTTAGCTGATGAAGCCATTTATGGTATTTCATTTCATTGTGTATCTTCCTGTTCCTGCTTATTGCAAGTTGTAAAATTTTCATATTGTCTGAAATTTTATAATAGATGACCTTCCCTTCACTGTGGTCTGTGAAGTATTTTGTCTCCTCTACAATGACAAAGCTCTTTTTATGTCTTTGGGTGTTGCTGTTATTCCTGCTGATTTATCCCACTACTTCTTCCTGTCATACTTTTTTGTCATACAAAATAAATTGCTTTGAGTTTGTTTGCTTTAGATTCACAGGCTGCGAAAAGTAATATCATAATTTAGATTTCCTTTAAAATAACAATACCAATTTTTTTTCCTGTAGGGTTGGTTTTTTGTTTTTGTTTTTGGGGGTTTTTTTGCCTTTAGCTGAACAACTAACATAATTTGTTAACTGGAGCTGTTAATACAGGTCTTGGGTTTTACAGTGGGTTTTTTCTCACCTGTCACCACACAAAGCTGACGTAGGCACTAAGGAGAGATATTCCTTTGCTAGTGCTGCTGGTTTTCAACAAGAGCTCTTAGGTGAAAGTGCATGGACCACCTAAGGCATGGTATCAGTGTCTTGAAGAAAGGTTTCCACAGCTTTTTCTTTTCATACATGCCTGTTCTTCAAAGCCAAAGGTTGAAGTTCAATTTATTGCTTTTCTTTGGCCTTGAGGATTGAGCATTGTGCTACAGTTCTGAACAGAAACATATTAGAGAAACAAGTGTCTTTCTTGGGATTATTTACCTTTGGTGGCAGAGGTTCCAAAATTGCTTAAGACTTCTGGAGAAGACAAGGATTCCCACATATACTACCAGTGTATTAGTACAGAGAGTATTTACACCCAACCACTGATAACCTTTTCTTCCTGCAATTGCAGTCAGCAGGGAGCCACTCTGTTTTTGGACAACTGGCTGTCACCCACAAAGCTAAAAAAAATAAACTGAAAAGAAATCATAGGAAACTATACCAGAATTGTGTTAAGGTGATTAAAATTTCACAGCTCAGTATCTTACTTTATTTTCAAGGGAAAATGTGTTTTCTATAGTGGTCATAAACTTGGAGATGTAGGACACATCACATTTTTGTGTCATCTTTGCCAGGCAAAGCAGTGAGGACCCTATGGCTCAGAAGAAACTTAGCAGAATGAGGCATGCTGTGACTGGAATTTATCAATATTCATGATGGCCTGTATTAACTTATTAATTTAATCTTTTGTGTCAGTCATTCCAACTCAAAACAAATTTTGTGCTGATGAAGAGGAACCAAGAAGGAAATACCGTGGAAATTTACATCAGATTGCTGAGATTGAGTGCTGCCCACAGGGAATATTACCATGTGCTGAACACAGTTCATATCCCCAACACTGCGGAGATCTGATGGGTTAAAGAAAGAAGGGTATGAATCATTCAAAGATTTCTAATATAGCATTATCCAAATAAATACCCTTCCCCCACTTGCAGAGTCCCTGGCCAAATGCTGTCCCTCCGTTCCAGCTCCTCCTTACCGCCTCTCCCTGTTTCCGGATGGGCCCTGGCCCCCAGCCCTTATCTCCTCCAGCCCCAGGGCTGTTTGCAGAGAGCAGCTATAAAGAGGCTGACAGAGCACATAGTGCAGGAGAATTACAAGGTGCAGGAAAACAGCAGCCCTGCTTGGCTCACCACGACCTGCTCTGCACCATGGGGAAGGACAAGCTGCCCAGCAAACCAAACATCTTCCTCCTCCTTCTCTTCTTCCTTCCTGGAAATACTCCTCTCAACACAGAACCGTAAGCTACACGTGCGGAGGGGGGAGGGAGGTCTGAGGTCTCCCTTTTTCCTTCAGTTTTCTTCCCACTAATACCAAGCCCTGAGTTTCCTGCACAGCTCTGACAGTGCTCCCCACTCCCACCCTGTAATCCCCCGGCTGTCCAGATCCGGGACCCCTCCCCACCACTGTCTCTGCCAGCGGCCTCCTTCCACCCTGCCCGCAGTCTCTGCCCACAGTGCCCGCAGCCCTGCCCCGCAGCTGCCTGACAGTGCACACCTGGACCCTCACTACATCTTTGCCCAAGAATGTTTCTACCTAGATACTTCTCAGGGCCCGGGGTTTTGTGGGCGTGATGCAAGAATCCAGATGCTCACCTTTCCCGGAGTATCCCAGTTTCAAACACTGAGTTACTTCTCTCCGTTCCCCTGTTGCTTCCAAGCCACTTTGTTCCCCTTTCTCCTGCCGGTTTGTTTGCCTTGGCAGCATCCGATGTACTCGTTCTCAGAGAGGATCTGTGACCTAGATTCTCTTCCTGCGGCACGGAGGCTGGTGCCAGCGCCCTCCCTGGACATCCCGGCCCGGGCGGTGCAGCCCGGTACCACGGCCGCGGCGTGAGCTCCGCCGATGGCCCGGGGAGAGGGGCAGCCTGGCATGGCACGGCATGCCCACCCCAGCTTTGCCCACAGGACAGTGTTGCTCTAAAGCCTCTTGTCTGGGTGGGAGCAGTCTCCCTCTTCAGACTTTGGGTGCCGTTCCTCTTGCTGTGCTGACAGAGGGGCAGCGTTCACTAACACGGGGCTTGTAATGCTTGCTGCAGAGATCTTATGCCCACGAGCACTGCCGTAGTGCTGGCAGAAGGTGCAGCATTACTGCTGCCACTTACTATGTGTCAGAGGTGGAGTTGTAACGGGGTCAGCCTGAAGGACCTCTGACTCACCATCAGCCCCTCATTCATCTGCCCTGCTTGGGTGCTTCTGGGGTAGATCAGCCAACCAAGTCTGCTTTGGGGCCAGGCAGAGCTCTCTGGTTCCCCTACAGTAATCTCATGTAACTAAGTAATTAAGATTTAGTAATCTTGATTCATTTTTGCCCAACATCAGGGGAAAGCGAAGGAAACCACACTGTTCAGACCAGTGGGCAACACAGAATCATCGAACCATAGAATGGCCTGGGCTGGAAGGGACCTTAAAGATCACTCAGTTCCAAACCCCCTGCCATGGACAGCGACACTTTTCTCTAGATCAGATTGCTCAGGGCTCCACTCAACCTGGCTTTAAACACTTCAGAATGGGGTAGCCACAGCTTCTCTGGGCAAGCTGTTCCGGTGCCTCACCACCCCACAGTGAAGAAACTTTCTCCCTAATAGCTAATCTAAACCTACTCGCTTCCTGTTTGAATCCATTCCCATTTGTCCTGTCCCCTGGCAATAGTCTCTGGCCATCTTTCTTGTAGGCTGTTTTTTTGTCCCTTACCTGAGCCCCATTCTGGGAGGGAAGAACAAAGAAAGGCTGAGAAGTGGGAGAGAGAGGGGTGTTGTTGGGGTCCACAGAAGGACAGGAGCCCAGCAGAGAGGCAGTTCTGAGCAATGAACTGCTAGGTAGCATAAGGGTAGTGGTTTTGTTGTGGGTGCAGAAGAGATCCGATGCTGTACACAACACAGAAAGGAAGCAACCCTTGAACTGAAGACAAAAATTAAACTTCCAACCGAGACTTGATTACTATGGCCTATGCAAGTAGGGATATCCTTTCTTTGGGCAGAAATAGCTGCTGCTATTTCTGTTTCAATGGTGGCCAGCTGGACAGGAGACACAATTAAGGCTCAGATTACATATTAGAAAAAAACCATATTCTTCAAGTTAGTGCAGCACCAGAGCAGGTGACCTAGATGGATGGTAGAAACATCTATGGTGTCCTTTGCAAAAGTCCTGTTCCAGGAGGGAAGGTGGGCTTGAGACTTCCAGTAACCAAAACTTTGTAGCCAAAACTTCTGTGATTTTGGAAGAATGCAGCCAAAGATATTGCTCTCCTACTCTGGTTGTGCATATAAGCTGTTTTGGAGTGGACGTGCTAGGGAGTACTCTACATTTGGTCACAAGTGCGATAACAACACTTGAATTGGCAGGTATGGATTTGAGCTGATGAAATTCACTGCCTTCTTTGGCTGAGTGCTTGTTCTAGTAGGTAGCTGAGAGTCAATAAACAGACAGACATTATTCCACCTTAAGCTGCAGTATTACCTTCTCTGTATAGACAAACTCATAATTTTTGCCTCCATCTCCTGTTCCTCCTTGATGCATGTCTCTGTCAGAGTCACCGCCTCTCTTGTCAGAACAGCTCGTTGCTTGCTGAGGTCTCTTTTGTCAGCCCAGATGCTTTTTGTCCTGGAATGTCTATACATGGATTTTGTGACCAAAGTTAGTTAAAACATTCATAGTAATTTAATTCATCTGTCTCTTCTCAACAACACATCCCAAAACACCTAAAGTGGGGTCTATAAACAGCATGGTTTATATCCTTGTTTCAATGCAGGGAGGCCAGCCTAAGGGGAAGTTCTTCAAGTTGGCCAAAATTTCAGCAGAACAGTGAACAGAAAGAGAAATGAGGCCAAATTCCCCATGAACTAGGTCATGCTGTCCTTTCTGTAGACTGTGTATTATTGTCACATTGCCAATGCCACTGATGGGGGACAGGGGGAATGGCATTAGGGGAAGCAGCATCGGCTGAAGCTGTGGTAAGAAGGTTGTGGAAGAAGGGAAATGCTGGAGAAAGTAGAGTCACAAGTTGTAACTCACTCTCTGGGAGGCTGAAGTTCCCTCCTTTCACAGCTTCTGCAGCAGCACTGGCTGAACAGAGTTGCCAACAGGGTCCTCACTGCATTTCATCACAGTGCTGCCTCATGGTGAAGGAAATGCAGGTACTGCAAGATCCCACTGCCTCCACAATAGCTTTAGTACTCCCCAGAAAGCTCAGAGCCTAGGCAAAAATGAAGCTTTGGATGGACCCATCTATATTTGTCCTCTATTCCTTTCTGAACACTTCCCAACAGTCTGTTTGTCACTTATTACTGATTGAGAATTTTCCAAGACTGACCGACAGTGCTCAAGTTTGTGTGGTAGGAGCTGGCTTATTATTTTCCTTTTATGAACACTTCATTTGCTAGTTTTGCTGCTCAGTTCTATCATACAAAAAATCTTTTCCACAAATATGTAAGTCAATTTTTAGAATTTTCTTACCCTGCACAATTATGAGAAAATTGTACTTCCGAGACCATTTAGGTATGTACTGAAGAACAGGGGTCTCAACACAAACTCTGGAAGTTTTCACTGGTTCCTACCCCTGCTGTCCTGTCTTTCAACTAATTAATCCAGGACAGAATTAATAATTTGATTTATTAGTAAAATGATCCCTTTTACTGAATGGCAGCTTAGTTTAAGGGTCCTTTGTGAGGGACCTTTGTCAAAGGCTCTTTGAAGATGCAAGTACACTTGAGTTGCAATAAAACACTACAAGCTGAAATCCTTTATATGCTTGTCTTAATAAGGTCCCAAACTGCAAGCACCCACATCTTTGCTCAGCATGTGAAGGATTTGGAAACCTGGATAGGCAAAGACTGGAGCAGCCAGACAAGTGGGTGGGTTTTTTTCCTCAGCTGTTTTTAGCTAATGCCTTTGAGTCTCAAAAGGAGATTGTGGGATATACAAAATTCAATTAACAGCCTGAAACCTTTCAAACCGTCCTTACTCCCTGCTGTGAAGCCAAACAAAACATCCTTTGTAAAGCACTCGCTATTAGCATAGAAATTGTTCCTTCTACTGCAAGCATTTTCCTGCTTTTAGGCTAATTAGTTAGACCGTTTAATATGTATAAACCCAAAATAAAATGAATGCTCATGTTATATGCACTGCAATTCGCAGGGATGGCAATGGATTTGGCATGCTAATTTGTTAATTTCCCTTCACTTAAAACTGTTGCCTTAAAACTGTTTCACATTTCTGATCTTTCTTGCTTCCCTCTCTTCACAGGCAGTACATGGTGCTGGTGCCCTTTCTGATACACACAAATTCTCATGAGAAAATCTGCATTCAGCTGACCTACCTGAACGAGTCTGTGACGCTGAGCGCCACACTCGAGTACCAAGGGGAGAACAGGAGCCTAATTGATGATGTGGTGTCAGAGAAAGACGTGTTCACCTGCATCCCTTTCTCTGTGAGTATCTCATCCTCGTGGGATGATCTCTGGTGTTTATTGATGTGGCATAGTAGATCCAAACAGTCCAAAAATGAGAAACCAGACGCTGCAATCAGAGACCCCGAAGCTAATTCAAACAAAAGAATTAACTCAATCTGGATAACTGACTGTGGTAGTCTTATGAGGACGAATTTTCCCCCATTATCAAATTCTGTGTCCCACATAATACTTCTCTGCATGCATGTCTTAGAAAAACCTTTTGGAACTTTGACTGACAGATTGTGGCCCATGTTTGTTTGATATGTGTAAGCCTGAGATGAAAAATATCAGCGTGGATTGAAAACTGTAGAAGCTGGTGAATTGTTAAAGGCAGTGAGGTCCATGAAGTTATATGGCTGCTTCTGGAGTTTATTCACATTTTTTTACTGCAGAAGGCTGGTTGGTGAGTAATGTAAGCAACAGGTCCATACCCTAATTAATTAATCTGGGATGATTTTCTTTTTGTTAAATCATGTGATAAAATAAGATCAGGTTCAAAATTTCTCTAAGAAAAGTATGTAAATGAAGGAAGGCAATCGTTTTTTTCTTGCTCCCTGCACTGAGTCTTTTTTGTCCCTTTAAGGAACTTTCTGACACAGCTAGCCCTTCTTCCACCAGTGCTCAGTGCAATGGGATGAATCAGTAAAGCAGTTATCCTCTTCATTCTCCTTAGCTTCCAAAATCCAATAGCACATCAGTGGCATTTCTCACTGTGACGGTGACAGGGGACACACTGCAGTTCAAGAGCCGTAAGTCAGTGCTGGTCAAGAATTCTGAAGGCTTGGTCTTCATCCAGACAGACAAACCCATCTACAAGCCTGGACAGACAGGTACTGGGAATTGGGCTGGTGTTGACTCTGGCAACATAAAATCTTAAGGGCTCCATTCTCCAGAGGTGCCATACTTGCATTTAAGTTTTCAGATTTCTTCATGGGGGGATCTAAGGTGCTCTTATTTCTATCAGCTGAGGTCTCGTTCATGGCACTTTCATCATTCCTAGTCTTCATTCTCCAGACGCAGCATCTCAGCCAGAAAAAGGCACAGGCTCCAATGCATTCTACTCAAGTGGAGGCACAAAACTGGGATGACTGCAAAGCATAGTCTCCCTTGGCTGCACCAGAATCAACAAAGCAGGACAGGCATTCCCAAGAGATAATTCAATTCAGCCAAGACCTGATTATCCTTCTAAATTTATCTGCTCCTCACTATCTGCAAGACAAAGAGGCTGAACTAATTGTTTCACTTAGAGATCTCAGTTCAGAGCTTGTTGATCTGTGGAATGAATTTGAGTTATAAATTATTGAAACATTAACATTTCCTGGTGATGGCTACAAATTTAACCATGGCATTTCCTTTTCTTCTGTTACACTCTTCAGTTCAGTTTCGGATCATCTCTCTGGACAAAGACTTCTACCCACTGAATGAGAAGGTAGAGCCTTAATTCCTTGTTGTTAGCCAGGAGATTTAATTCTTAATTAACACCATTGTTGTCATCATCCAGAACCACTGAAGACAGCCTTTAGAGCATGTGATACTCTCTCATACCATGCCTTACCTGTTCCATATTCTGTCCTAAGACACACTCCACCTGCCTCTATCGGTGGAAAAAACCATCCTCCTTTTCAGAAGCATATAGATGTTTAAAACCAGATTTGCAGATCAATGTATGTGGCTAAGCATGTGGGCAGGGATCTCATTACTGAAAAAAATGTGTGGGACAAGTTTCCATTGGTAGTGACAGGTGTGCAGTTGTTTCTGGCAGTGGGTGCAGTGCCACGCTTAGAGAACAGCATGACAAGAACTTGGTTTTATGGAATTGGTCAGGGGTGCAAGCCCACCTTTTATTTTATTTGACAATCAGTTCCTCATGCAGACAACTCGAGCTTCATCACACCTTCATCCTGTGGTAAGACAAAAGGTCAGGGCTCTAAAATACTATAGAAAAGTTTCCCTTAGCCATCAAGAACCAAGGAAAAAGATCAAATACTGAAAGGGAACAACCCAAAGGACTTCTTAGAATTTTTTTCTTCTTCCCTTCAGTTCTAATATGGAAATTACTTTTGTGTGATTAATATTTCTAACATTGATTTTCTTTTGCTCTTTCCCCACAGTTTCCCTTTGTCTACATTCAGGTGAGTGGATAACTACATTATGATTTGCAGAGGAATGTGCAGGCACAGAGGTACCAGTCCCTAGCAGTGGTGTTTTTGGGCTGAGGGGCAAGGGAAAAATCACAGGCATGTGACCTTTTCCCTTTGGTTAAATGAAGGCTGAGTAGCTGGGCATCGAAATAAGTTCCAACAATGGTTCTTTGATCACAGAATGAGCTGTAGGAGAAAACTAATTAACCATTACACGTCATGCTGTGAACAAAACTACACTTGGCTAGAGGTCATCAAAATGAGTTATTCCTCTTCCCAGTCAGAACTGAGAGTTTCTGTCTGCCAAGTGTGGTTGAAATTAGAGGCCAGTGTTAAATAAGCTATCAAAACCAAGCAAAATTAGGTAAGTAGACATCCCATCTTCCCAAGTATGTTCTGTTTGTCTGTTGGGTTTTTTTAATGTTTGAACTTCAGTGGCAGGCAAAAGTTAACAGGAAGGCTGTTTCAATGATTCAAGCACTCTCTTTTTCAGATGAGAAACCAAAATTTACAATTATTATTTGGGATATCTTCTTTTGAAAAAACCTAATGATTAGGGTTCATGGATGGATCCTGAAATTAGTGTGTGCAAATTTTATTTTGGTTTACTTGATTAATGAGTCCTGTGTAGTCAGCTCTTTTATTGCTCCTTGCTGTGTGGGATTGCTGTCTCCATTCTGCAACATCTCTGTCTAGAGCTGGAGAGTCATCACAGCAGAGGAGGCGTAAGGTAGGCCAAAACCAGGCTGTGCCCCTTTTGTGTATCCTCTTTTCAGAGTGCTGTAATTTTTTCTTCCCATCAACAAACCTCAAAAAAAGAGCTGTAGAGCTGGTGGGCTGCTGACGATCTATGAATATTGGAGAAAGAAGAGTAAGACAGTGGGAGGTGTGGCAGGCCAAGGGGAGCATCTCAGAACTACTTTTTGCTGGGGCTGTCCCATGGGGTCCCTTCCCTTTCAATGAGATGATATTTTACTGAGTACAGGAATTCATGAAAAGAGGAAGAACAAATACATCCCCTCCACTGCCTCCAGAAATAAGTCTTTGCCTAACAAGCTGAATAATTTCATAACCTTTGTGTGTATGTGTCAATACCATGAAAGCCTTCAATTTTAAATCCCTAGGAAGACCATCTGTGTTTTCAGCCCTAGCCTGTAAAGCATGGTGTTTGTCCATGCTGTTTAAGCCAGCTTACGTAGGCCTTCTCCTTCATCCTCACCATCCCTTCTCCCTTCCTCAATGCTCCTTCTCAGTCCAGTACTGCCCTTTGTTTGGGCTTCACAGCTCTACAAGGCACTCTTGTAAAGTGGGAAACTCCCATGGCAGAAAATTCATCAGTTTACTGTAGGGTAGTTTCTTCAGCCAGATCAGATCTGTCAGTGCAGTTTACCACATGATTGCATGAAATTTGGACTGGACCAAAGGAAAGAGTGGCAGGAATAAAAAAAGGTGACAGCCCAGGAGTCAGAACTTCTAAGGAAATAAATGTCCATCAATCCACACCCTGGATGTCACTAATTTATCTTAATTAAGCACAAAGACAGAAGTTAATATGAGTCTGCTACTTCTGAACTATTATCCTGACCTATTGCTTATGTAATTCTAAAAAATAGAACACCTTTCTGAGGAAGAAAACAAACTGGCTTTCAGGCCTTCCCTGTATATACATCACAGAAATGGCAACAAGTTCACAAGCCCAGCTTGAAATGTAAACATTTACATAAACATTTTCTTGAATTCCTCTTCCAAGGAAGCCCACTGGTGTCCCTCACAATCAGTGGTGAGCTTTTCAGCAGGGTTGAAACAGGATGATGAAGAGGATTTGGTCAGAGCCATGGGATGCATTTTACTGACTGTGCCACCCTCCCAGGTGGCTTCTTGGGAACACAGCCCCCTCTTCTGCCTCCTGACTGATGACCTCCAGCTGGAGACATCATTCACATCTCCATTTTCCCTAAGCCCTGAGATAATATCTCAGTGAAGTAAATGCACATAGTCACATACCTTGAATCACACACCTATCTAGAGTAAATAAACTTTTGGTGACAGCCAAGGTAAATGCAAAGGGAAGGCAGAAAATGAGAGACTATAAGCATTAACCATCCTGCTGAGGAGCCTGAAAAGGATGCATTAAACTGTGCAGAACCACTGTGCTGATTCAGTGACTTCTACAAGAAATTTGGGGCTGAGAGGATTCATTATTGATAGTCAGTAAATAAAGAGCAATACACAAAGGTAGCAGTGGTGAAACTTCAGTGCCACCATTAGGAGCATGGAGACAGGAGGGAGGGCTCTCAGCTGGATGCCTATATGTGGAAGTATACTTTCCTCTGTTCCTGTCACCATTCCCCCACCCCACCACTAGCTTAGGACTCATACATGTACATTTCTCAGTCCCATAGATAAGTCAGGTGTCTGATTCCTCAGCACTCTGTGTACTGGTACTTCAGCAGTCTTCATTCCAGCAGCAGAAAAACAAAACTTTTTCCATGCTGTATGGACAATCAAGGAAGCTGAAACTTCCCTCTTTTCCCTACGTGCTCCACTTAATTCTGATATCAGTTCTGTTCGTTTCTGTTACCCTGCCAATCAGTCTTGCCTAGCTTCCTGGCCCCAACTTTTGCAGGTAGAGCTGAGGGGGAGACAAACCCCCGGGCGTTAGAAGTGTTTAAAAGCTTTCTTGCATGCAAGTTATGCAGGATTGACAGGTAAGTACTTAAAGAACCTCACAGATTGTTGAATAATTACAGATAGGTATTTCCCAGCTGGGATGTGCATACACTGGGCACTGCACTGCTCTGTCCCTGGCACTCTCCTGTACTGTCTTGTGACACTGTTACCCTCACCTGCAGGATCCGCAGAGGAACCGTGTGTACCAGTGGCAAGGGGTGGAACTAGAAACAGGCTTTACACAGCTCTCCTTCCCCCTCACCTCGGATCCCATCCAAGGCTCCTACAAAATAGTTGTGCAGAAGAGCTTCTCATCCCATGTGGAGCACTCCTTCAGTGTGGAGGAATTTGGTAAGGAGAGGAATTCGACAGTAATGCCTTTTACTGTGACCGCTCAATTTGGAATTTCTTGGGAACAGCGTGGAGAATGGAGGGACTGAGGCAATGGTGTTCACAGGGGCTGGGCCAGAAAGTGCTAAGTATCAAAAGTGGTTGCTGACTTAACAGAATCTCTGCAACCTGCCTGAGCTTGTATTTGCTCATAGTGCTCTTGGGAGCACAGGACATGCCAGAATTCCTGTACATGGCTTGTGGCACCAATTTCAGCTGACTTTGTCCTAGATGGTTCCAGTCCAGCAGCTTGTTGCAAGTAGCTCTAGATATGAAGTAAGAGATGATAATATTTTGGTTACTCTATTTTGCTTCTCTCATAATCTGCATATGGTCTCTTTCTCCATTCATAGTCCTCTCTATTTTTGCTCAGAAAATATGTTTGGTAGAAAACTTGTGATTGAAGAAAATCCATGAATGTTTACAAACAGAGTGTTAGGAGAGACTGAGTAAGGAGAAATATGCTGCTGTAGGGGGCCTTTTAAACCCCAGCTCTAACAAAACTTCTCAGGTCATGGTAGATGCATATTTTGACGGTAGTGCACATTTGAGAAGGCTGACTGGCCAGTGCTTCACACTCCCAGGCTCTCCACTGACTTTACATGAAGACCAAATATTGATCAGGACCTGCTGCTTCTGAAATATGCAGACCATAGATTGCCACTGAAGTCCATGGGAGATGGATTATATGGCTTTGAGCCAGGCATGGTGAATAATCTGACCACAAACCAAGTTATAGGCTTCAACCTGTCATGGTGACAGATGGCCTGTTCCTCCTCCCACAAAGACCATTCTGAATGCCCCACAAAATCAAAAACGTTATGTCCCTTTGTTAGCCTCCTATGAAACTGATTTTTCTTTCCTTTGTTCTTTAACTTTTTCCTGTGAATCTCTCCTATTGTTATTTCTCTTACAGTCTTTTGAGGAAATGTGCCCTGGGGTTGAAACACTGAGCCTTGCCTCCTGTCTTAGAGGCAAACTGTATTATCCAGGGTTATTTTCCATTTTCTGGGTGTGCACCCACTCTGCTTTTATTTTCTTGCACTGTGAAAAAATCCTCCTGCTGCACCACCTGGAAGCAGGACACCACATGCTTCAGTCCAGTCCTGGGCATGAGGAGTTGGGGACATAGGGCTGCAGGCTGCAATATGGGAAGAGGGATGTAACTTAATACTCAGGAGCAAAATACGTATTTTACTTGTGCCCCTTTACATTGGGCTTTAGTGCTGCCTCTTACACTTGAAAATGCAGATCTTAGAGTCTGTGGCTAGACTCACTTGAACTCTCTGGGTACACAGGATGATATCCCATGGTGCATCTTAGTGAGCCTAGGAGCAACTCTGGATCTCCAGAACAGTAAGGATCAGCCAAGAGAACCAATGATTTGAGGCATTTCAATGTGGTAAATCACAAAGGTGGTGAATGTCCCACCTGCAAATTATGCATTGTGAACACAACACACAGGACTGGTCTGTCCTTCTGAAGGGACACAGGTAAGGGATCTGCTCAGGTGACTGGTGCCACATAAACCTGTGCTGCAAACAAGGGAAGGTAGGGACTACAAACTTCCTTAATTGCCTTTGAACCCAAACAGTGGTAAAGGCTGAGAAAACCCATGGAAGGGGTGGAGATCTATACTGAAGACCATAGAGAGGTTCATATGAAGATGATCCTGGCTCTATGCTTGGGTTGCTGTGTAGTACACAGCTGTTGTTCACTCTTCTCACACCAGACTTTCTCTCTTCCCTCTAGTGCTGCCCAGGTTTGAGGTCCTGGTGAAGGTCCCAAAGACAATCACTATTGAGGACAGCGAGCTTCCAGTGTCTGTCTGTGGTCTGTGAGTCACAGAGCTCCAGTAAATCTCTCTTGCTTGTCCTTCACTCTGCCTTTTTGCTGAGGACCAAAAGAAGTGCTCGGGGAGGGTTTTTTAATTTTTCCCAGGCATATAGTTAACACTTATTTCATTCTGTCAGTCCTGAACCTGCTGCTTTGCCTGAACAGTCAAAGTGTTCCTTTGGAACCGTCTTCCCTGTGTTCCTTAAAAGATCATGTCCAACAAATCTGCATCTTTCTCTTCCCAGTTTATTTCACATTTTCTCTTCCTGTCTTTACATTTCTTCATTCTCTGCCAATACTGAACCCTCAAATACTTCAAGATGTCAGATCAAGCATTATGTAAATTGGTGATGCAAACCCAGTGTTCTCATTTTTAACTCATAAATCTCTCCTTCTGAGTACCTGGTTGCCTTTCCATTTCTTCATTGAACCCTGAGCAGTTTGTAATGCAGGAATGTTCCTGGCTGAAATAATTTTCTGAAGTCAACCTTTTTTTGCGGAGACATCCCACCTAGAACAGGATGAATGTATCTTCCATGGATGATGGAAGAATCCCACTATGGAAATGATGGAAATCATTAAAATGTCAGATTAGTCCGCCTTTAAGAAGAACTAGGAAATCATCCACAGAGGTCTTTAAGGAGATGTGTCTGAGTGTGACTGTGACTGATTGTCTCCTTATCTGATACATGGTTTATCACACTGTGATTAGGTACACCTATGGGAAGCCTGTTCCTGGTTTAGTGAATGTCCAAGTATGCCGGAAATTTTCCCAGTCTGCTTCAAGTTGTTACGGAAAAGAAGCAGAATCTGTGTGTGAAGAATTCACTAGACGGGTGAGTCCCAAGATCAAAATGTAGTGTTTTTTTCTGGAGGTTAATGGGCAAAGTTGTCTCAAGAGAGATTGAATATGTTGGGAGATAGAAGGGCATCAGAGACAGCATTGTCTCCAGGGAAAAGCAGAGAATCTGAGAGGAAGGCATTCTTAACAGAGGGATCATTAAAGTGGAAACTGATGACGAAAACCTGACCCCATTGAAACTAGTGAGAAACGTCCACTGCCAGCCATGAGGCCTTTGATATTGTTCCACAAACTGAGAAAAGAATCTTTGAAGGAATTTTCTAACTGTGAGAGGGACTGACTGTGAGCAAGGGGCAAAAATGAGGAGAAAACAAGGCTGTGTAGAGAACCAGGAACAAAGATGACTTGGTATTGTATATGGGTCAAATACAGGAGAAAGATCATCAAGATAAAGAGAGAAGACAATGGAAGAAACAGGAGGGAAAACAGAACTAAGGCAGGAGGGAATTAACAAGGAAACCAGTGTGGCCCTTGGAAAATTGTGTGTCAGGTACCTCACAGAGCACAGAAGATGTGTGGATGAAACACTAGGAAACAGGCTGCACACAAGTTCTGGTCTTGGAGACAACCCTTGAAGAAATTCTGAAATTTCTTGAACAGAAGCATGTTGGGTTTGGGGTAACTATTCTCATTCCTCAAGGCAAAAACTTTGTTCACAGAATTTCAATTTTCTCTCCAATCCCTTGCTTAGGCAGATGCTCGTGGGTGTGTTTCTGGTGTGGTGAGGACCAAGCTGTTTCAGCTCCTACGCAAGGGATATGAGATGAGCATTGAGGTACAAGGCAAAATCACAGAAGATGGCACAGGTATGTAGGCATGAAGAGGGCAAAGTGATGGCAGGCCATAACAGGAGGAACTGACAAACATAAGGAAGGTGGAGTAACATGACTAGAAATTCATTAATAATCCCTCTTTACTGTGCTTTGTTTCAGGAGTAGAGATGACTGGAACAGGCTCCTGTGGTATCACATCCACCATGAGCAGAATCCGCTTTGACCTGTTGGACCATGTGTACAAACCGGGGATCCCACTCTTTGGGACGGTAGGGAACTTCTGAGGCCATGGGCAATGAATGGCACAGCAAACACACAAGTGCACAATCCACAAGTGATGGAGTAGTGGGGTGTGCAGGTGACATGGTTCAAGAGCATGTGATACAGGGTGGAGGTCCCAAATAAAGCTGGCCAGGGGAGTGTAAAACTACTGAGGAACTTAGGATCCTAATAGACAATTTCCATGGGCTGACCGGGTTGTTTTGCTGAGAATTTCCTCAGTTGTTCCCTCAGACAACTCAGGGTATGCCTCACACATTTCCACTTTCTTTTCCTTTGTTCTTCTCTGTCAAGAAATATCCTGCCCAGCAAGGAGGAAAAGAGGGGAAGAGGATGTATTACTTGGGAATTGTTTTTTGTTGCTAGTCTAAAACCTGAAGTTTGTTATTGCTTTGTTAGGTGAAGCTGGTCGATGGCACTGATGCTCCACTTGCCAATGAAACCATCACAATTACTGTGGGTGGAAACAAATACAAAGGGAATTATACTACAGATGAGCTGGGACAATCCTGGTTTTCCATAGACACTACCAGCTTCACAGAGCTGTCCCTGGAAATCCGAGTGAGTGGCCGAGACAGGGGTAAGCCTCTGTCTTTCTCTTCAACAGGGGAAATGTCTCTCCATTGGTTATCAGTCTTTTCTGCCAACTGGAAAGTAAGGCAAGTTTCTTGGTGGGTCACCTCGCTTCTCTGTGTCTTCCCTGCATGTTATCCACAATCTCCTAAGAATGAGAAATACAGAACATATCCAGAGTTTTTCTGAGGACTTTATACCTCATTCTGTTTGGCTATGAACCTTTTATTCTTCTTTCTCAGGCAGATCATAAACCTGAACTGAACTGTTATGACAGTGACTGGATGACACCATCCTATGGGCACACCACGCGCAGAGTAACTCGCTCTTACTCCCTCAGTAAGAGCTTCCTCAAAATTGAGCCAAAGCCTGAGACATTAAGTTGTGGCTCCTCAGCAGAGGTCCAGGTGCACTATATCTTCACACCAGAGGCCATAGGGGAGCAGAAGAAAATCGTCATTTATTATTTGGTAAGACATATTTGGGGTTACCTTGATCTACGGCCACAGAAAGTAGTGTCACCATGATGAGCTACCAGAGGCACTGCTAGATGGTCAGCAATGATGGGGAGCATTTGAAATGGAAAATGTGGCCTGAAACAATGCAGTCTAAACACACTTCCCTCATGTTTCTCTTTTCTCTGTCTTCTGTGTGCAGAATTTTGGGAGATCACAGTAATTAGAACAGACTGTAACATGCTGGCATTAATAACTATGAATTTGCTCATTTTGGGGATCAGAGAAGAGAGACTAATTGATCTGTGAGCAAACAATGACATGTCAGTCTCTCTCGGAAGAACAGGAGGAATCAAATGAATATCCAAATAGAATGTCTTTCTTCCTAAATTTTTCTGCTTATCCCATTTAATGACACTAGCAGAGAGGAGGAGAGTAGCTTTGAAGAACAATAAAAATAGTAGTAGAACAGACACTTCAGTTCTGGTTGACTGCACAGGACATCAGGGGACTTAGGCTGATATTCAAAAAAAGAAAGTAGAAACCTGTGCTAGAGATGTCTATGTGCTTATTTTCAAGACTGCTAACAATTAATGGAAGGTCAAGATACCTGTTTATACCAGGTGCCTGGGAAAATTGATTTTACGTATGTACAGACAGCAAGTAAGTAAACAGTGAGAGAACTTCCGTTTTTACAGATGTGGATCCCACATCTTGAAATTCAAATATGGTGTTATGGAATAAATATTCCATATTAAAAGTAACTGAATAAAAAGCATTTTTGACTGTGCAAAAGGAATCATTTTCTAGAAATAAGGGAATTACAGGAAACATTTAGAGTATTGCTTACTGCCTGACTCCAAATATCTTGTTCAAGCTCTTATTTTTTGCAGCCTGTGGTCTTCTGTCCCAATTCTGTGCAGTTGTACAACTAATCCTGGTGAAATTTTTTTCATACTGTTTCATGATGCAACTGAGAGAGGAATGAGGAGACTTTTTGACCTCCAATCTGTTCCAAATTGTTAGAAATGTGCAGATGACTACCAAAGTTATGTGTGGTTGGAGGCAAAATGCATTTGAACCTCATATATATATATATGTAATATGTACAAAAGCAAAGATAAGTATGATCAATGTGGTCCTCCTAGAACCAAATGTTTCTGTCTCCAAACAGAAGTGCAGCCTGGCACTTGTTTAGCATCTTCTTGGTGTTGCTCACACTCTTACAATTAACCCAGTGAACATTCCTTCTCCTGCCTTTCAACACTGGTAACAACAGTTCCAGGAAGATTTCTCTGTTACACAGGTGATGGCCAAGGGACAAATTGTATTAGCTGACACCCATGATCTGACTGTGAATCCTGGAGATGGTGAGCAGATTTATGCCTTTTTAGCATTTCTGGTGGTAATTTGGGGCAGGGGGGATGTAGATAAATTACTTCAATTCAAACACTGAATTTAACATTTCATTCAAACTTTGCACTTAATGTTTGAATTTTAAAAATTAGGCTTTTTAGGTGAAGTGGCTTTGGTTAGTTTTGTTTTCTCTGAGTTACAACAGGTGCTGTTTTTTAAATGAGAAAATGTTAGAAAATTCACCCAAAAATAGGTATAATGTTTCAGCCATTTCCTAAACCCAGCACTTTCTGATGGCCACTCTACCCTATTCTGATTGTGGATGGTTACCAATGTTGTGAGACTCACATGTAGAACAAGCAGTAAGAGCATGCCTCCATTTTTTTGTGTCTCTCACTTTCCCTTTTTTTTCTTTTTCTGTATTGTTCCTGCCTTGTAAGCATGCAAACACATGCATACATATATTCCACTCAACACATTTAGGTTTATTCACATAAATATCCAAGGATTACACATTTCAGTAACAGAGACAGGCTGTGATGCAACATTTTGTTCAAATGTCTTTTGAAAATGAGAAGAGGGAGGCATTTTGTAAGTCTGTGGGAAGCAGTTGCACTGCAGTGGATATAAACAGATTATGGCAGTAAAAAATTTCGTGTGCTGTACAAAATTCTGTATCCTCACTAGTTGCAGTGACTAAACTCCTACTCAGGCTGGTACCAACAGATATTCTGTGACCTTGTCTAGATTGTGACATAAAGCCCAGGCCCAGATAGAAAGAGTTTTCCAGCACAGAGGGGCATATTCTACCATGTTTGGAGCAATAGTTTGGTGTTCCAGATAAGTACTTGCTTAGCAATAACCTTGCCAAGTTGTTCTTTCAGCCACTCTGCAACCTTGACTGCCTGTCACCTATGCAACAGTAATGTTACTTTTTTTTTTTTTTTTTTTTTTTTTTTTTTACTGGTTTTTTGTAGATCTTGGAGTTTGAGGGGAAAAAAAAAAAAAAAAAAAAAAGGGTTGGGAGCATCAAGAAATTATGCCATATGTTAACTGAGAAGAATCTAGAAGGCAGGTTGAGGCCCTCCAAACTCACATCTTCTGTCAATTCACAATCAGCCTTTGAATGCAGGTGTCTTCAGCAGCAGCCATAAATTTTAGTCATGTGTCAGTTTTCTGGCCCCTGATAACTAAAAATGTTCAGCATGAGTGAACTTGACTTTTTTCATCTGGGGAAGGCAAATGCATATACTGGAACCTCTTGCATATTGAATAGCCCTTTGTTCTCTCCGTTAGCTTACGGGACATTTCGGCTGAGCTTCTCTGTCAAGGCAGCAATCGCTCCTGTGGCACAGATGCTTGTGTACACCACTTCACCCAGTGGGGAAGTCATTGCCAGTTCAGAAGATTTCCAGGTTGAAAAGTGCCTCCCCAATAAAGTGAGTATAAGTCATGGTTTATGCAATCCATGTTTGTCTTGTGGACTCACAAGCAGCTCAGTTTAGATTTCCGGAATAAAGGCAGAATTTACAGTGGGTTCATGAAATGTTCTGACCAGATGTTGACTGAGGATTGGTGACCAGAATAAGCTATGAAAATAAAAAGTGGAGTAAGACAGAAACAAAAAGAGACTCACTCATCCTCGTTAATTACATCGATCAAAGGTGAATATACATTAGACACTAGCAGAGCTCAGTTCACAAGGCTAAAAGCATCAGAGTAATAATGTAACAATGTCTGGAAAAGTGGCTGCTTGAACTTTCTTTTGGATTTGCAGGTGAGATTGAGTTTTGCACCCAAGGAAGGTCTTCCTGCTTCCAACACACATCTGAAACTCCACACCTCTCCAAGATCCCTGTGTGCACTCCGTGCAGTGGACAAGAGTGTTCTCCTTATGAAGCCTGAAAATGAGCTTTCTCCCAGCTCTGTAAGTGTTGGCTCCTTCTGATAATGAGCAAGTACAAGAACGAGGCAAATACCCACTAACAACACTACAGACAGTTGCATTCCTTACACTTGCTTTTTAGAAGCTGGCATTTACCAATGGAGTGTCTGTCCCTGTAAGTGGTGACTGCTGCATTGTTCCCTTTTATTTGCATTTCCCCAGGTGTATCATCTTCTCCCACTGAAGGAAAGCCAGGGTTACAGCTTCAGGGACTACTACTTGGAAGAAGACAATGTAAATCCATGTGTGTCCCTTGAGAATCTGTCATTAAATGGATTTCTCTATATACCCATTTCTTCTGACGGTGAAGGGGATGCCTACGAAATTCTCAAAGTAAGCACCAGCCTTTCATTTTTCTCTTTTGTTCCCTTTTTGAATGCAGTCTCCCCTCTTCTTCTCAACTGCCCCAAAGGGCTTTTTAATAAAAAAATAAACTCATTTGCTGTAAACTTGCTCATGTTTGCATGCAAGAAAATAACCAGGCCCAGTTCCCACATCTACTTAGCCCATAAATGGTAACTGAGTGCTTCTCTAAACCATTAAAACTTTGACAAGTCTCCTCATAGTAGAGACACCTGCAAATGGGCTTGGGTAAGGAGACAGTGCAAGAAATTACCTCTAGTTCCATAATATTAGAAACTCCTCATTCACTCATGTTTTCTTTCTCTGGTTTAAATATGTCTTTATTAAAATATCAGTTAATTTGATAACCAACAAATCCACGCTCACCCATCCAAAGTGTCCTGCACAAAGTTTTTTGGGTACCCTCACTCCAGTTAATTTCACACATGCCATTTTCACCCAGGCAGCTGTCCCCAAGGTAGGCCTGTGGCCCTACCTTCCTATCTGATCATGCCAGGATTTAACCTTAGTATGACAGAGATACCACATCTATGTCAAACCACCCTATCTGGAATTTACATAAAAACCTTTCTTATTCTGGTCAATACCAGACTTAGGTACATCCATTCTTGACATACTAAATAGTTTATTTTCAAACCTTTTTTTGCATATTTTTGTTCTTCTTTCTCTTTGTTTACTAGGAATTGGGCTTAAAAGTCTTCACTAGCAGCAAGATCCATAAGCCTGAACTCTGCGAGCATTACCCAGAACACATGATGGAAAGAAGTTACAGTGGTTCTAGTACCTTTTTGGTTTTACCTCTCACACAACCTCCTAAAATTTACCACCCTGCTTCTTTCCTTCCCTCTTTGATTCTTTGAATATTAATTACACAGGCAGATCTGATTGTGTTCAAATATACTGACCTAATTCAGGATCCCTCCCTTGCAGACCTAGTCCAAATATGAAACTGATCCACCTCTGCCTGCATCTTCCCAGGCAGCCAGATGTGCCTGGCTGGGACTGAGTGTGCTTGGGGAACAGAGGAAGGCTTGTAGGCACTAAAAGAATCTTTCAGCACAAAACAGTGGGGGCTTTTTTCCCATCAGATCTGAGTCCAACTATGAAAACCTAAAAAAGGAGGATTTGCTTCTAGGCAGCCACATTCTAGCAATAGCTGGAGGAATTACTAGGGCAAAAGTGGGCCAAGGTAGTACAATCCCATGGGGGCTGAGAAATTTGGTGCTGTTCCCAGATTCCACACTTACATGACTATAAAGGGCTAGGTAGGTCATGCCACTTCTCTGCAGGTTCAGTGACTGTGAAGATAGGAGAATGATACTGGTTTTGTTTGCTTGTTTTCTTAAACAGATCTGAGATTAGAAAGACTATATAAAAGGCTCACCTATATCACTTCCAGTTACTGGCTTTTATGGTGCAGTATCCCAGCTCCAATTAAACAACTGTAGCTTTTGATCCAATGACAGCATTTAGCCTCCTACTCATAAGAGATCAGATCTTTGATTTTGAAATGGAGGATTTGTCATCAGAGTATGGCTCAAGACACCTGTCTGCTTTGAGAAGTCTTCTAAGACTGATGAAAAAGACTTTCATAAGGCACAACAGTATGCAAACACTGTGAGAAAGCATCTTCCTCTATATTTGTTAATGGCTAGAGGTATAAAGATCCATGTTCATTTTTTAAAAATTCCTAGATGGAGAGCTAACTGTGGCTTCTGTTTCTGGTCACATATAATGACCAGAAACAGAATTGTATGTATAATTCTGAATTGTATGTATAATTAATGTATAATTCAACCAGATTATTAAACTGTATGCCACGGTAACATCTGGGGACAGTAAATTTCACATTCAATTCTGTATTTCCATAGAAATATACTCTTAATAGCATTGTCTTGCATGGGTTTTTTGGCACTGAGGGGTTTCTGACAGTGGGGGAAGAATGCTCAACTCCATCCAATGTCTGTAAGAAGATCAGCAACATTAAGAAAAATTAAATACTGAGATGGCAACAGAGAAATTAATGTTTCCAGTGACCAAGAGGTCAAAGCTATTCCTTCAGTTTTAAAACTTGACCTAAGAATAACAGCTACCTGGAGGGAAAGTATGTTCCAGGTTTAGAATGGAGTTTGACACATCTTTTCCTTTCTTCCTGTCCTTGAATAAATTTGCTAGTCTCTACAATGAATCTGCATGGAGAATTTAGTTATGAAATGGCAGAAGATGTGGTTGATGGCAATCCTATGGAGACTGTTCGGAAGTACTTCCCTGAGACATGGATCTGGGACATAGTTTCAGTGAAGTAAGTGGTTAAGGGCATGTAGAGTGTGGTCACTAGGCCAAAACCTTGGTCTAGGTTAAAGCCTCAGAGCATGCAGGGGTATTTCAGTGAGAGGAGTATTTCTAGTAGACAAAGAGATTTTTTTAAGGACATTAAGTATAGAATGCTTTAGAGGAACATGCAAAGGCCAGTGCCTATATCCCAACTGGTCAGGGGTTTGCTGTCAGCAGATGTTGTTCAGTAAGCTGAGAGGAGAATAGATGAATACCAGAATATAACTGAAATCTTGTTCTCTGTCCCTCACCAGCTCTGAGGGAAAAGCTGATCTGGAAATGACCATCCCTGACACCATCACTGAATGGCAAGCCAATGCATTCTGCGCTTCAGCAGACACAGGCTTTGGCCTGTCCCCAACAGTGTCCCTCAGAGCCTTCCAGCCCTTCTTTGTCGAGCTCACCATGCCCTACTCTGTGGTGCGTGGGGAGTCCTTCACGCTGAAAGCCACTGTTTTCAACTACCTGCCTGCCTGCATCAGGGTAAGAGATGCTCACAGCTTTGCTCAGCCTAACAGCCATGGGGAGACTACAGTGGGCCACTTTTAACAAGGTGTTCCAAGCCAGATCTTATCTGCATATGTAATTTCACATAGGTGTACATATGTACGAACCCTTGTTGTATTCATTGAAGAGGGAATGTGTTTCCCTGCCAAAGTTTTGAAAGCTTCATTTGATTCAGAGCCTGAAGCTCTGCTACTGAGACCCCCAGCCTTGTCATCACCAATTTATGTCACTGTTCTACAGAAATAGAGAATTGTGTTCTTCACAGATGTCAGAATCATTGCATACCAAAATGGAAATTCCAGGTTCACCAGGGTGGATATTGATGTTCAGCCTTCAGTTTAATTTCACAAAACTTCACAGAAGATTTGCTGGAATGTGCAGACTTTCTGTAATTTGTTGCATCTGTCCCTAAAACACTGAGGAGATCTATATAGGTTCACCATTCTTACTTGTACTTTTTCTAACAAAAAAAATACAAGAGAAAATTTGGGAAGGGGTTAGTACAGAATCTCAATCATCTTTGCTCATTTTTTTTTTTTGTAAGTACAGATTTTTATTCTAAAAGGAATTAAGCTGAACCAAGGAGGGGCACTTACCCAGTCATTCCAATGCACTCTCACTTATGTCCCTGTATTTCCTATTTTGTTTGCTGTTTTCAGGCTCTTTATTCCACTTTTCCTTGTTCCCTTATTCTACTTTTCTTTGGTCCCTTACTAGCTTTCCCACTGCTGGTGTTTTTATCTCTTCACCCGACTAATCATGAGGGAGATCTTTAATTCATGGTGCAACTGGTCTGTGCTATTCATTTTCCCAGAATCGATTTCCTTTTCAAACACCCCTGTTCTCTACTCTTGCCTCCCTGATCTCCTAAAATAGTACAAATTTCAGTCATTTCCTCCTTTATCAGGCAGCTCTTGCTCTGCAATGCCCATAATGCCCTCAGTCCCACGGTCTAACCAGCTCCACTACCTATTTCCATGTACTGCATTGTCTGCAACAACTCCAGCTTTTCTGCAAGTCCAAGCCTCATGACCCCTCTCTGTACACCTTGCAGGTCAGTGTGTTTCTGGCTGAATCTACTAATTTCCTGGCTGTACCAGTGGGGAAAGAGGAAGAATCCTACTGCATCTGTGTGAATGAAAGGAAAACGGTTGCTTGGGCAGTAACACCAAGATCTCTAGGTAAGAGACCAGATGACAAGAAGATACTGGGGATCAGATGTCAGTGTATGGCATCAGATCTTTGGTGTGAGGAGCTAGGTGACTCCAAACCTGTTTGGAAGGATCTTCTCTATGTCAGAAGTCCAATCCTGAGGCTGACACACTACACTCACTGGCTGTAGTGTTTCCAGGTCCTAAACAAACATGTTCCAGGCCATGTCTTTCCCAACATTTTAATAGAAATCACAAATTCCCTTAATGCATGCAAAGAACTCAGACATTCCAGTTCTGGAGCTAAGAATGTCTTGTCTTAATGGGCTTGGGTCTGAAATTTTTCAATCAAAGCTTGCTTTCTCTGAAGTCTTCCAAAAAAAGGTCATCTGATTTATGAGACCTTCCCCATCACTGCTCTTCATGCTGATTGACTAACACCTGCTTGGGTGGCCATCACAAAGGAGGTGATCTGGAAGGCTGCATCTGGATCAAGATAAAACCCTATCTCGGATTTAGTTCTCCTCTTGAAAAAGCTTCTTTGTAATGCGTCACAAAGTTCCCAGCACAAACACAAATCCATATTTCCCTGGCTCTACCTGGCAGGGCTGACTGACCCCTGTTTCCTCCAGGGCAGGTGGAGTTCTCAGTGACCACTGAGGCCCTACAGAACCAGCAGCCCTGTGGGAACTACATTGTGGAGACCCCTGAGAAAGGGCGCAAGGACACAGTCATCAGACAGCTGCTGGTGGAGGTGCGTGGGCTGCTAATTTTGGTGGCACAGAAAAGTAGCAATAGTAGCAGCAAGAGCTGCTGTGTGATAAAGGTTTTCTGGTTTAGCAGTGAGAACAGCAATAATGGCTTGTGGGACTCTTATTCTGCAGGCTTTTACAAAAGAAGCACAGAAAAATCTAACACAGGCCAATAGAGCCCATAACTCATAATGTTGCCATCTCACAGTCAAAGGAGAGTCTTACATTACATAGAGGGACAGGAATAATAGGGCAGGCAATAATGACAGGTTTTTCCGAGACACATCATATCAGAGATAAATGAGAAATCCTTGGGTTTGCCTGTAATAAATCAAAAGGATAGGCTGTGAATAAAACACTAGCCAGAAAGGTTATGCTTCTCTTCCAGCCCATGGCCAGTACTCTGGAATATGGAACACAATCACTACAATCTACAAATATTTCTAAACAAAATTACCACCACTGTTTTGAATTGTTTTTATTACACTTCTAAGAATGTTCAAAACAATGTAACTAACCTTTCATTTTTACATTCTTTTGTACACTTCTTTTCTTAAGCAGTGTTTTGCAATGATAAAAACACAGCTTTTCACATAAGTTGCCAGTCATAAATTAATCTTCAGTATAAAATTCCCAGTGATGCTATTAGCAAACAAAAAGTACCTGCTTGTTGTATAGGGAAATCTATACAATAATAAGTCCTCCTTACATTGCAGACATTCCAGTTTTCAGTAAGCCAGAGCTAGGATTCATGTAGCTTCAGGAAATGTTTTGCTAACCAGAATGTAATGATGGAGCAACAGTCCTATCTGCTAGACTTTTTTTTTTTTTTTTAATTATTTAAAAATGGATTTGAATGTATAATACATGAACAACTGTTTAACATTTCAGGAAATTTTCCTAATTTCATATACTCCTTCAGGAAAAATACTTTTTTGTTCTGTGAAAATACAGGAAGATAGAGCACGGTAAAGTCTTTTCTCACAGATGGCAGGGGAACGTAAATTAGTGAACAAGTACTAGAGTTACTTCTGTTAGGGTGTCTGAGAGATTGCTCTTCCTATCCTGTTATTGTAATGTGGTAATCAATCTACAGCAAGCCCTGATGGGATGGAATCTGAGATTAGCATCCAAGGCTGAAAAATTAATTAGCAGGGATGGATACAGTGTAACATGCTTGGGGTGAAGCTGCATTGTCTTGAGCACACGGATGACAATATTCCCTGCAGCAGGCAGTGCAGCCCAGAGGGAGAGAGAAGTGAGTGTGTCAGAGGCCCCAGGGCATCCCTGCCCCTCAAGAAACCAAGCCTCATTGAGAGCTCTTTGGGAAAAGGGATTTTTTTCACCCAGGAATTTCTCATCTGTAAAGGAAAATCTTTCAAACAATTACAGTTTGTATGTTTTAATTTCTTGTTGAAAATCAAACAAAACAATGGATTTCTCATTTGATTGCATATCAGAATGACATATTGAAACAAACAAGCCTTTTCAAACAGAAGCATTTATCTCTGTCACAAAGCTATCACAAAAAAAGGTTTTCTTTTTTCTTTTTTTTTCCTGCTCTTTTAATACTTTTCTGTCTTTTCATACTGAAGAATGAGAGACAATGTGTTCTGATTGTGAGAAAGTGAAGACAATAACACCATTGTTTACATGCTGGTAAAAAAATATCAGCTGGCAAAAGCTGGAAATCAGTAATGGAACAATGGGAACTCTCCTACTTAGAGGTTAAAAAGTTGGTGCAGGGGTCTCACTAAAATAAATTCTGACAAGAAAAAGTTTTCTAGTAAACATTTGATTCCTGAGTTTTCTGCAATATGTTTTCACCCATCTCAACAGAAAAGAGGGATTATTTTCTGACTTTGAAGACTAGACTAGAACTTATAAACCAGTTGACTATGGCACACATTTAAATTTTGGTTGTTGTGGTATGTCACTTGGAGGTGCATTGGAGTGCTCTAGCTGCCACCAGTCAAAATTCTTGCATACATGTCCTTCCACGTGCCAGGCACTCAGCCATCACCACAGCCTGGAGAGCTCTGCTGGGCTGGGCCACAGTGAATAGCAACTTGGATTACTGGGTCTGTGTCTCTGTTGATAGCATCACTTTTCATGTTATCTCCATCACAACCTGTGAAGCTGCAGGGCCTCTCTCAGTGATAAGAAAGAAAAGAAAAAATGTATGACATTTTGTATTTGTAATTAGCCAGTATGTTACAGTCCTCAATTATCCTCAGTTTAGCACATGGAGGAGAAAAAATTCTAGGCAATTTTCAAAAAGTGCCTTTTACTTTCCCTTTTGATATTTCTTCCTTTTCTTTATTGCTGTTGTTTTTCTTTTTTTTGCTTTTTTTTTCCCTTGCATTTTTCCTGAAGCCTGAAGGGACTGAAGTGGAAACCACGCACAACTCTGTGCTCTGTGCATCTGGTAAGAGCCATTTGTTTTTCAAAACTTTCTTTGCTGAGGTAGAAACTAAAGACAAAGGTGTGCTAAAAGGTTTGTGAGTGCTCCACTCTAAGAAGAAAGGTGTAGGGATCTGACAAAATTGAACAAACTAGATGCATGTCCCATTATTAGTGAAAGGAATTCTTCCTGTAGAAGACCTGAATATGTAATAATGTCTACAGTTAGAGAGGGAAAGGCACATCTTTTAGGAAATGAGGCTGGCCAGGTGAATGCAAGGAGAGAGTATCTGGGATTTGATATGGTTATTACTAATGCCTTTCATTTACCAGATATAAAATCACAAACCAGACTACAGTAAGCCAGGTTTGCCCACCAAAGCAGAAAAAGCCAGAAAAATAGGCTGAAAAAGGTGTATTTGTCAGTCAAGGCTGGTGGATGGTGCCATATAGAAGTCCGTGACAATATGTAAGGGTATTGCAGGCCCAATACAAAATTTGCAGGATGGGAATCTTCATCAACAAAATTACAGATTAATGGATTTGTTGAAGTCAGGAAACCTCTTCAGGGGATAGTGTCTTACCCATGGATAGCTGCTACCCATGCATTGTAGATACATCCAGAATTGTAACCAAATTGATCTGCTTTTTATCCCAGAAGAGTCAGTGTCAGAGACAGTCTCCTTGGTGCTCCCAGAAACTGTGGTGGATGGCTCTCCCAGAGCATATTTCTCAGTGCTAGGTAAGTGAAACCTCCTCAAAGTGTCACATGCTGTTTTGAAACACTGCCACTTCCGCCTGTGCTCAGTCTAATGGCTAATTTACACTGTGGATTGTCCCATTGCCCAGGTGACATCATGGGCAGTGCCATGCAGAACCTGCACCAGCTGCTCCAGATGCCCTTTGGCTGTGGGGAGCAGAACATGGTCCTGTTTGCACCCAACATCTACGTCCTGGACTATCTGAACAAGACAGGGCAGCTGAATGAGGAGATCAAATCCAAGGCCACTGGATACTTAGTGAGCGGTGAGCTTTTGCTTTTGTTCATCCCTTCCCTTGGCTACTGGTTAAGGACACTGTTGGCCACTGGCCTGGATGATCTGTTGGAAGCTGTCTCTAGAAAGGAACAGGGTCCTGGCAGGTTAGGGGTATACAACACAATATCTGTAAGAAGGAATCCTATGCTCATTTGAAGGTAGAGGGTAAGAGAAAAAAGCATCTAAAGAGGAGCACAGAAAAAGCCCAGGGCTGGCAAAAACTTCGGATTCCCCTCCATAAGAAAAGTGTTATATGAAATATATGTCAGACTATAACCATTAATGATGGCAGCTGCTTATGTGGATCTTGAATTCTCCTTAGGACTGAGGTGTAGAAAGTATTGCTCATCTTTGACCAGGGCAGAATTTTATCATGTTAGCTAGGGCATGATGACAGACACAACATCAGTACAAATCTACATGATGAGCATCTGCCAGCTAGCAAGATGCTGCTGTGGCTCAGTTATTTTTGCAGGAAAATTGCATTTCCTCCAAAGAAAATTATCCTGTTTTCTGCATTCCTATCCTGCGTAGGACTCACATGTTTAATCAGTTCTCCTCTGGGAATCATTCTCCCATTTCTCTCGAGTCTGGAATGCATATACCTCTCTTTATGAAGTCTTGGGCAGAGAGCAGCAATGACCACAGATAGCCTGTCTCCAGGTGTTTTTAGAGAGAGGAGGAGCACAAGAATAGAGATATTCCAACCTGGGGGTTTCCCTGAACTTCCTTTGTAATACTGAGTAACATAGGTCACATTTGTGCCATAGCCAAGGGGGACAGTGTGTCACATGTCTGCTGCATTTTCTTTGCATGGCTCCTTGAAAAGTACTGTGGCAACTGAAACGTATTTTCACTCTTCATTTCAGGGTATCAAAGGCAATTGAGGTACAAACACCAGGATGGTTCTTATAGCACCTTTGGGCCACGTTATGGGCAAGTTGGAAATACCTGGTAAGACTTCAGTACCTCTGGCTTTTCATTTCTGCTTTTCGTGCCCTCCTATTCCTCTTGTGTTCTCTTGTACTTGGCCATCATGGAGTTTGGAATGGAGGTGGAGATGAAGTTAAATGGGCCCTATGACCTCTGATGGATACAGGGCCTACTCAGGATGTCTTGGTTCCCTCGATCACTTTCAGGCTCACAGCCTTTGTCCTCAAGTCCTTTGCCCAGGCCCGGCCTCATATCTTCATAGAGGAGAAGCACATCCAGGATGCTTTGAACTGGCTTACTCAAAAGCAGAAGGAGAACGGCTGTTTCCGCAGTTCTGGGACTCTCCTGAACAATGCTATGAAGGTAACGTGTCTCCTGGTTGGCTCACATGGGTTTCGTCAGGCTGGAACTTGACTGTAAATCACCCTGGCATCAACAGAGTTACTGCAGCACTTGGGGTGTGGGAAGGAGTGAGGAGTTAGGTATGTGGGCCATCACAGAAGCAGGTAGAAGTCATCAGCATCTTCTGAAGGACACAGCATGAAAAGGCCAAGGAAAATTTGTCCCTGCAGGATGTAGATAGGTAGCACAGGGAGAAGCCAGTGGCGCTGTGTGGGATCAACAAGTACTTTTTGTCTTTTCCTGCAGGGTGGAGTGAATGACGAGGTCACACTGGCAGCCTATATCACTATTGCATTGCTGGAGATTCCTCTGCCTGTAACTGTACGTGTTTGCACCCCAACCTGAGCCACAGATGGTACTAACCTGCCCTACTAGTGTCCCCACACCCAGATTATAAGGTTCCTTTACCTTTGGAAAGAAGAAATCCTGTCTGAACAGTCTTTTCATTTAAGCCTAGACTAAAGGAACACCTCCCTCCGTTTTCCTACGCTGACCCATCCTATATACACATTTCACATAACATTTTACTGAGATTTTGTGGCTGATAATGGATTTGCTCCATACAGCTTGGATTGACAGTGAGTTAAATAATATTTAATTCTCTGAAGTGAGCCAAATAGGTTTTCTACACCTACAGAAATCTCCTTTTATTTCTTAGAATAGTACAATCCTGTTGAACTACTCTTGGGCCTATTGGGCAGATACAACACCACAGGTTTGTAAAAAAGAATGGCACACTCCGGCATGCATTGTAATTTTCTCTACTTCTTCTAGATTGTTTTATGGGAAATCCCCATCCTTAATGCTTGAAGAATAAGGTATACCTGTAGGGAATACCATCATGGCACTTTGTGAAAAGCCTGAGGCCTACTTAAAAGCCGTATGGGTTTGGTCATTGTGATCCCCTCACTCTGAGGCAAAGTGGTGGTGCAGGTAAAACTGGGGAATGAATCACAGCAGAAGGACTGCTGAGCCAGCGTGGTTGCCAGGCTGTTGCAATCCGTCTGCTCCAAATGTAGTAGGGAATGTTCTATGTCTAAAATTTTTCCTGTGTAGCAAGAGCAAGGAGAAGGAATTATTTTGTCAATAAGGTGACATGGATGGCATTAACTTTACCAGAAAAGCATTCTTTCTTTGTTACATATCGTGTTCAGAAGCCAAGCTCTTAGGCAGAGCCATACTGGATAACGAGGATGTTTCCCAGCTCCCTGTCCAAGTCCAAAACTGCCACTGAATGTGAAGGAAGGGGTTTGTCACAATCTTAGTGGGGTATGGGGGCATTTCAGGTTAAAATACATGAACTAAGATTAGCACAGCACTTAAGTAATGAAGGCTCATACAGTGTGTTTCTACAAGCAAAATAAGCCATATTAAACCCTCATAAAAACCATAATAGCACTGTCCTTAGCATGTGTGTCTACTGTCATGTCCTGTCATTAGACTGCACTCCTCCCCAATATTTACCTTACAAACAGTAGTAGACATAGACACAAGCAATTTTAGTTTTATTCTATGCTTTCTTAAAACCAGATGAACTGCTTCACCAAAAGGAATAACAAAAGATTTCATCTTCCAGTACACACATAGTGAAAGTCAAAGCACAAAGCAACAGAGGAATATGTCTTTTCCTTCTAGACCCTTTATTAAGCTGTAAATGTGCTCTCAGCTTTCAGGTCATGGCATGCTCTCCCTGCAGAGCTACTTTTTCAATTTTATAGCAGCTTTTCCATCACAAATGAGGAGTAGTCGTGTCTTGCTGAAAGGTTGTGCCATAACAATGTCTGTTAGTCATAACACCATGTAAAGTAGCTACATTTTACTTTGCTGTAGTGATTGCACTCTTAAACGAATACATGCATTGCTAATGTGAACATCATAAAAAACATCCTAGAAAATACAAAAAAACACACTTTTTTTTTTTTTTTTTCTTGTGCGGAGACAGAGTTCACCACCAAATTAGAATCTACATTGCTTCCAGCAAGTGAAATATTTTCAAGATGCCCTGGAAAAAGGGAAACAAAAAAAAAGGAAAGGATAGAGCAGAGGGTGAAAGCACAGGAGAGTCTCAGGGTAATAGCAGGAGGAGAAAAGTAAGTATTCAGTACACTGAAAGCAAGGAAGTATTTCAAAGAAAGCCTCTTACCCCAGAACACAATCAGGCTAGTAATTCTTCTCAAGGAAGAGGGATTGGAGCCCTGTTTCACAGTCTTTAAATCAAACTGAGAAAAACCATTACAACAAGACATGTTAAAGAAAAGTAGATTTAAGATAAGGAATAGCCTTTGGCTGTCCATTTGTTCCAGGAATTATTAGGCCTGCAGGGAAGGGATACACAACAGGAAAATCTTTGTCAGGCTAGAGAGTGGGATGCTAAGAGTCGACAGGTACCATCCCTATTCCTGTTATTCCAAGATGGAGCTCAGCATGATCACCTCTAGTTCAGTCTCTCTCTCCTTCTAGCACTCGGTGGTGCGGAATGCTCTGTTCTGCCTGGAAACAGCAGCAAATCAGGAAGAAAACCATGTGTACACCAAGGCACTGCTGGCATA
>VZUI01094874.1:0-50713 GCA_013401135.1 Cettia cetti
TTTCAGCCCATTTGCATACCCCCCATCCATTGTCCAATCAACAATTCCAAATCACGATGTTTCATCCTTCCATCTGGTCTCCTTCCTTTCACATTGTTTATCTTCAGGGCCTGGAGCTCGGAGAGAGTGTCCTTGAAGAAAGTGAGGCTCCTGCTAAGACCAAAACTGCCCTGCCCCCATCACCCTAATCAGGTCCCAGCACCACTTAATACAAAGGCAAAACTACCCACCAGAACAAAACAGAAAAACTCAGAACATAAGGCATCATTACTTTTCTGTGTAGTAAATTGTTCAGTAATATTCAGATTCTGCTGTTAAGAATAGGACTCTGCAATGTGTTTTTTTGTTTGTTTCAGTTTATCATATGCTGCACCTCAGTCAACCTAAAGTATGTTTTCATTTCAGACTGAATTCCTTTTGGTGGTTTGTGTGAAATGAAGACAATGGCAGGAATGATGGAGATAAAATAAATGTGAACATAATGTAAATAACAGATTCTACTGATGAAATTGATTCTTATGCATTTTTTCTATTAAGTTCATGCATAAAACTTTGTATTTTCCTTTCCCTTGGAGAAATTTTCTGTATGTTGCAGCATATCTCTCTAAATCCTCAGTGGATGTTTAAAATTAGTTGAGTATTGACTGCAATAACCTAAGGACTGTCTAATCCTCAACACCTGTTTTGGCACTCTTTCTGTAATTGATCCCTGAATAGCATGCATCAGAGAGTCAAACCAAGAAATATGACAATTCTTAGTAGACCAAATAATTTGGTTTGCAACCAATTATCTCTAGTTGCTCTTTTAGAATCAGGATGACATTGGCAGCTGAGTCAGAGTAACCCTTGAAGCCTACAGGAGCAGGGTACTGCCTGAAGTATCATAATCATGAAAGTCTTGCAAAGCTAGCAGTGACTTGTACCCCAATTCTTCCATCCCTGCTTGCAGACAGCAGTCTCGATCACTGCATTTGGCTTCATGAAAAAAACCAACTAAATCAGGTTTCTAGTGATTCTTTAGCTCTAACCACAGTCTTTCTGCCTGGATTAGGTTTTTTTGGACATCTTCAAGACTCTGTAATACAAGAAATGTTATTGAGCACAGCTTCTTGGATCAAGCATAATGGAAAGCCCTTGGAAATACCAATTTTAGCTTCATGCACATGAAAGAATGAAAAACATATAAGTGATTGAACAGCCTAGTTCTGGATCATCTTTAGCATGGGCATAGAAGTTCTAAAGCTTGGAAAAGCAACTCTCTGGTCATCTTGGCTTTCTCCATTACAAGCCTATTTATTCCAAGATATTCAGCATATCTTTCTCATAAAAAATTATTGAGAAAATATTAGTCATATTTTTTCCATTTTGATCATAGGTTTGTACTGAAGTTGAATGCATTAAATGTTATGTGGAGAGATAGCTGTTTCTCTATAGAAACAACTATAGAAAAAATTATTGAAATAAAACCTTAGAGAGAAAATCTATACTCTGTGTTAATAGTTATTCTGTTTAAATATGTGTATGTGATACAGTTTGAAAACACTATTTCCATCTTAAAAGAATATTTTGAACATTTATGGTATAGTATAGTCTGTTCATGCATTTCAAAGTGCCATTTCTATATATTAAATAATAGTTGAGAATCTGTTTTACTTAGGGTATGGCTATATACAGCTGTTCAGAAGTATTGCAAAAATAGAAAACATGCCTGGCTTTTTTCTTGTATGAAGTTCTTAGATTTTAGGAAATGCATTATGTTGATGGGTGGCAATATATTTGCGTATTTTGAAATTATAAATAAGTGGTCTATTGTCAAACAACTCTTTAGTAAAATATACAGAAAGCTACACAGCTCAGGTGTTAAACATATATTTTCAAAAATGTATACATTGACAGGCTGCTATTGGAAAAAACAGAAAACCACTGTGCTTCAGATTTTCTTTCCTTAAGTGTCACTATTTTTGTGTCCATTTGCCATCTCACAGTAGTCTGCAATAAATTGTCCTGTAAGAGAAAGGACATGGTAGAAAAGAACTCCCAGGTACTGCTTTCCTCTATCTGTGCAGGCATGTTTGTAACACTGCTGTATCCTGTAGCAATCAGTTTCTATTAAAAAACTTCAACCCGTGTCTTTCATTTTGGCATTTTTTCTTGAGAGCATGAATGTTTTTTAATTCACTTTAGATTTCTGCAGTTCTTTTTTTACTTGTCTGGAGGGAGCAAGTACATGGGAAGGAGAGGCTTGTATGGTAAAGTTGTTCCTGTTTAACTCCTTCCTTTACCCTAATTCCAAACAAAAATACCTGCTGTCATGTATTGCATTTGGTTGCAGAATGATTATTGTTACAGAAAATACAGAGTAATACTTAAAAAGGAATTGACACTAGCTCTGTTCAATTTACACCAGGGATGGTTTACATTAATTTTGCACTATATTTAGAAATTTCTAGATCTCAACTCTTAACAAATTTAGAAGGACTGAAGATTTTACCAGTTTATTAACTGCTTTACAGTCATACTCTGAAATGCTCAGGTTACATTCACTACTGTATTGGTGGAAGTCTGCATTGCCTTGAAAATGAAAAAAACAGACCATTTACTTGAAAAAAGGATTTTTTTAAAACTTATACTCCAGAAATTTGCATCTTTAAATACTAATGAACATCTAGATTGTAATGCTGTGTTAGTCCTAATGTATCTGGAATTGGAGTCTCTTCTATAGCTTCTGAAGATAACAACCAATCATGATGTCTCTCTGTCTTCCCTATAGTTTACTGTAATTTTTTAATGGCTCAATTATTTCTTTGCATCTTGGTCTACTGAAAAAGTAGAACATAATATTTTCTGAAACCCAGCAAATACTTTTGGTTTCTTATACACCTTGCATCATTCTGCCTGAAACAGAATTATTTAAATTCAGCCTCCTTGTTTCTTATAATTCTGTAACAGATTTCTAATGCAATGTCTACATAATTTTGTTTTTACAATCTGCATTTATTAAATTTAAAAATATTGTACTTTCTTTCTCGATTGCCAATGTACAAGTGTAAAGACTAAATAATTTCCTATGCCACCTGATGTCATCCACATTTAATTTAAGTAGCTCCTGGTTTTGCCTGAAAGGGGTTGAATTTGGCCTAAGGGGTTTCAGTTTAAAAATTCTAATTAAAATTAACTCAAGAATTCACTTTTGAAAAAATTCACCTTTTGTAGACATTATTTTCAAAATCTTTTATTTAAATTGCATAGGTGGGCCACCTCATCTGAAATCCATTTCGTTCTGGAGAAAATATAAAAAAGGACAAAAAAAGGTGAAATCACAGCCAAATGAAATACTGTTTCTATTTCCAAAAAATCTTCATAAATTATATTCTGTGATAATCTTTGCTGTACTAACTTTTTGTTAACTCTTCATCTCATTCTCAGAAAGATTCCTACTTTCAATAAATAGATTTTATACTTAAATTATATATCAATCTCTAGGAATTAGACATTAATTACATTAAATGGCTATTACATTGGCCTAGAATTTTTAAGAAATTGGAAAAAAGTACTGGAGAATCTATTTTTTCACTTTAAAGATAAGCTTTTCTGTGCTTCAAATGTCAGTAGAAAGATTAAGAATGCATAGTTTGTCTAGTCAGGAAAGAAGTTCTGGTTCATGGCTGCTCACAATGTTTGTTGTCAGTGACTGAATGTGTCACAGGAGCTTTACTTTCTCTGTCTTTTTCTGTAGAACTGTCAACTTAATTCTGTCATCCAAAGTGCTCTGCAGACATATACAAAATGTCTTTCAGAGAAACCATGTGACAGTCTTCTTGGAGGATTGTATACCCTCTAGGGAAAACCTTTCAACACCAAATTGTTTGTAGTGCCATATGAAAATCCTTGATTTTCAATAGAAATAGAAACTGAAAAAAGAGCATATTTGACTTATTAATTCAAAAAGCAGTCGTATGACAATCCTAAAGAAATGAATTATCTCTGTGACATGCCAGCTGAGTTCAGTCTTAGCCTCCCTAACAGCTTGTGTTCTCTGACATAGTGGCCCTAAAAGTTCAGTGGTATCTTTGATTTCTGTAAAGAGCCTGAAAAAAGATTATTTCAGTCTTTTTCAATTACTAGCACAGAGACCACTTTTTGGCCAAAATATGAAAGACCTAAGTGAAAAAAAAGTGTATTCAAGGAGTTGCATTTTTTTTAATGCCCACTACAGTGTATATTCATATTGAAAGTTTCAAAAACTTTAATGTAGTGGGTTTATTATGACTTAATCACTGTTGTGTGCTGTATTTTCTCTGTTACTTTTCTCTGAAAAAAAACAAACTCTACATTGATAGGAGAGATCAGGAATTTTGGGATTTATATCTGCAGTCAAAGTGTAGCAAAATACATTTTTTAATGAATATGCCAGATTTAAATTTTGTCAAAATAATACTTATTGTCCATGATACTAGAGAAGGGGAAGAAAAAATAGGAGAGAAAAATGTTTCTGAAACTAAAGACATAAGACTCAGATTTGTATCACTCATGTGAGAAGTTCAAATATCATCTGCGCCTAATTATAGCCAAGATCTTAAAACAGGTCCTGTCTGACAAAAAAGATCATTGTAGACTCTCTTGCACATTATTACAGTATCTCTCTGCATAAATAATTCAGTATTCTGTGGTTCCAGACAATGTATGGTGTATTCTGTCTGTATTCTGTATCTGAGGAAATGCATGCAAAGTGCAAGTTATTGCTTCATGTTTTTGTTTTGCTCTAAAGAGTTTCAATCAGCGAGGTCGAGACCAATCATAGATTAAATACATTTTTGGAGAGGTTAGTTCAGTACAGTTTTGAATCCAAAGCTACCTACCCTGAGATAGACTAGCCTGTATGGTTTTCACCATACACAGACACAAATAAAAATAATTTTTTTTCCTTGGGAGAGAAACTTGATGAAGTTTCACAGACTGGAAACACGCAGATACTTTGTCAGCTGAAGAAGTATGCTGCCAAATACGTTCTGCCCTACTAATTATAAGACAGATTTTTCTGTAATCTTTCAAGGTGTGGCCAAATTCTAGAACAAAATATGTGAGTAACCATATTGGTCAGTTGTTTAAGTCTCACACAGGATTAGAATTTTAGGAAGCCATGAGATCTTATGGTGTCATTTGAATAATATAAGCATCATCTTGGCTGTCTGGGGGGTTTTTTGCTACCTAGCCTAGAAAACTGTATATTTATTTTCACAAACCTCTACAATTTTAGAGCATTAAACTATTCCATTTTAAACTCATACTCTTCAAGGAAAGTAATAGAAGGTATATTTTTACAGAATATTTGTCTCTTAAAATGTAGTGAGTACATTTCCACAACACCTATCATATTTATAAGAATCCCACCTGACTTCAGATTTAGGCAGAGGTTAAAACATTTTACTACCAGGAATTAATTGAAGACAAATATTCAAGGTTTATTTTTCATTTGTTTCTGTTTGTTTACTTGTTGTTTGTCTTGGTTTTTCATTCCAGTTCTAAAAGAGAACAAAGTAGAAGTTCTGTCAGTCAAAACTGAAACATTACAAAGCAAAAGTTTTGCTATTCCTTAAATCTATAACTTTCTGACAAACTAAATTAGTAACGCAATTGTGAATGCACAATAGTGGGAAGCTGATCCAGGCAATATTAGGGTAGTGTGCTGCTCATACCTGTTACAGTTTCATAAAACCAAAGTCAATTTAGAAGTGCTATAACTGTTCTATCAGCAGTTTAGTCTTAAAAATTAATCTGTAAGTAAAACCTCCAAACAGAACAATAAAATACACTATTATTTATCATTTGGCATTGTTTTGCCTTCAATGAACTGAAAGCAGTCTGTGGCCATATATTCAGTCTTATGTTTGTGTCAGTAGTTAGTTCTTTTCCCTTGTTCTTTTTAAAACTGAAAATCAACCCCAAATCTTCTTTTCTCACCAGATTAAAAAGTCATAAAATACTGAAATTTGAGGTTAGCTGTTTGATACAGAAATAGTAGCATTTACTTAGTAGTTACTAAGTTTTGTTTATGTAGAATTACTGTTTTCCTTCTGGATGGGTAATGTGATCTTGTGAGAACTGCAAATAAGATCTTCATTGATATATTAACCTTTATGACACCCTTCTGGGTTATAGGGACTCAGCTGATGATTTGTTTTTTGGTTTTTTTTTTTTGCTATTTCTAATCAAGTTTTCTCAGTAACATTACACAGTGCCTGAAAATGTCCATGAGCCAAATTAATACTGGAACTGTAGAAATTTTCTCAGTGTCTTATTGTTAAAAATAAATTATTGTCTTCCATTATCGTAATGGAGAGAAACTTGTGAAGGATTTTTTTTTCAATCCCTTCTTTCTGAAATTTTAACCCCATTTCTCCCCACAGTGATATCAAAAATATATTTCATGTATTTTTCTGCCAAAACCAGGTTTGTTATTTATCATAAAGACAGAAGAGTATTTCTTCTGAAATTGAGTTTGAAAAAGCAGATTATCCAGCAATTTACTTGAATGCATTTCTAAATGAAAATACTTATTTCATGATATCTTTAAATTTTAAATTTTATATGATTGTTTTATCAGTACTCCTTTAGGTTATCTCAGCTTTCCTTTGATTGTTTTTATAGAAACTTTTGCATAGGTAATAGTTACAAATTGGTAGACTTCTATTTTCCTTTCAGAATTATGAATGCATTTAGACAAATGTAAAACAAGATCAGAAGCATATATGTAAGCAATAATGTATTTTGATAGCTAAGAATAAAATAATTTAGAATTCCAAATAAAAAAATGAGACATCAACTGTAGTCTTTTCTTTAACTGTTGTCTCCATTGAATTTATCTTTATTACCTCCACGTGGATTCAGTAAGTATGTTAAAAAAAATCAGGAATGGTTCATGTATGTTTATCATTTAGAACCTTGATAAAGTGTCTTCATAGAGTGACATTCAGTGCATATGTCTGAGAAATTACTATTTGATTTTGTTTTGAAACTCCATAATAAACCTTAATTTCACATTTTTAGACTTACATTATAACCACATTTATTGTGGCTCGTGGCTTTGAAAATTGACTGCACTAGGTTTTCCCTGAAATCATCTCAAAGAGAATGTTTCAAGTTTGCCTGGCTTATGTTTAACCTAGAGAAAACAATTAAATACATATTCATTTTCCCCCCAGAACTGCAATGTTAGAGATGCTCTCTTCCTCAATAGCTATTATTAATATTTTTAAGGGACATTATGTCTCAAATTGATAAACTTAGAGACACAGGAGAGAGTTAATGACAAGAACTTGTATCAGAGGCCTCAGCCAGTTTGAAAGGCTGCAGGGAGACCTCCTGCTCTCAAGTGCACCAACATGAGAAGGTGTTTGTGTTAGCATAGATGTGTGATCTTGCCAAACTGAAGAGAGATTTTCTGTTTTAAATACTAGGGTTATGGTTATCTCTTATTAGTCAAACCATGAAAGAAAGCAGAGAAAAAGAGACGTAGAGATTGAGTTTTAATCTCTGATGTTTCTTACAAGTAGCACCAAGACCTCCACAGGTTTGAATATGATAGGAGTTTTGAATTAGGTTCCTTGTTAGTCCTTATATTTATATTTTCTTCTGATGGATAGCATCTTGAATAATAAGCACAATACTTCATGGTGTAAAGATAAAAATTAATTTTACTAGTCTTTTGCAGTTAGAAAAAGAAAAGATGCATTAAGCTTCTTCCTTTCTCTTCCTTTTATTTTTTCTGTGTTTCTCCTGACCTATTTTATCCAGTTCTGACAGGACAAGAACTTTGAAAGACTTCTATGTATTGTGCTTTTAAAGAAAAAGATTAAGTCTTTCCCTCTGTTGTTGGAATGAACTGATCTTGGTCACCAGTGTAGGCTGTAATAAAGTATAGCACTACATTTTTTTACTTTCCTTCTTCTGCTGTATGATATTATTTTCCTGATGACAAGTGTTCTGATTTTAGTGAAAAGAAGCTGACAGCATTTTAAAGCCTTTTCTTACACATTTAGAACTTCAAGTGCACGTGCAGCTAAAGTATATGAGGCTCAGGTGCAGCAAGAGTCCAAATTCTCGCTGTGTTTGCTGCCAGCATAGGGAGAAAATGTTATTTTCCCCAAATCAGAGTTGAATTGAGTGCTTCTGAAATCATTTGTTATGCCTCTTGGTATGAGCAATTAAATTCATTACAGTTGTTATGGCAGGATAACTGAGAGCAGAAATTTGCCAGTTCTCTGTAAATTGAAATATGCTCTTAGCAAAATAGAACAAGCCTCATGAGAATAATAATCCAATATTCTTCGTGACCTTTGATAGGAATGTTTATAAGAGAGTCTAGATGAGCAGGAGAAGTTGTGGAGAAGATACAGGCTGATAGCAACCAGTCATGGTCAGATTAAACTTCTATATTTAATAAACCTGCAGACAACTCAATGATTTGGAAGCTTGGATATAATGAACATCCTGTGTCTAAGTTTATAAAGAGTAAACTAGCCACTCAATGGAAAAAGACAAAATTATATAACTTAAACTTAACTAATTGCACTGCATTGTACTTAGAAAGAGAATGTATATTTCACTTGAATAATTTAAGAAATAATCAAGGACATTGTGATTAGTATTCATTCAGTCCCTCCAAATGGACACGTAGAATAATTTTCAAAATTTTGTTTTCTAGACAATGTGGAATGAAAAAATATGCAGCATGGTGAGATAAAATGCATGTAACCAGTAACTGAGCTAGAAAATCTCTCTTTATAATTTTTTTGGAATTTCAGGAACAATTCAAATTAAAGTTATTCAGATGTTAGTATAGCATATTTTTCAGACTAAGGAAACGATAGTTGTGAATAAAACTATTCCACTGGTGCTCAAATAGTAGCATTTAAAACTGATTAGGTGTGGATGGAATACTAAAATGCAACAAGAATTCTCACCACCCCTTTGACAATGTGAACACGGCATACATGCAATTCCAAAAACATTCTCTGTTAATTGTTAGAGAACTGTTTCCATATTTTTGGTTAGATGGAAGATTTTTATTCCATTCCATCCTTTGTGTTCCCTTCTAGGTACTTGAGTCTTTGGGAATATGAAACCCTGCAATTAAATTCAATACCAAAGTGAAGAAATGCAATCTCATTTGAAATTAAATTAGATTTCATAAGTGCAACTTGCTCTTGAATCACACAGAATCCCATAATGGTTGAGGTTGGAAAGAACCTCTGGAGGTCATCTTGTTCACTCTGCCTATTCAAGTAGAGATAGCAAGAGGTATCTGCCCACAACCATCTGTAGGGGAGTCCAAGGGGGGAGACTCCATGACCTCTCTGGGCTTCCTCACAGAAAGGCAGTGTTTCCTGATATTTCATTTGGTATCACTTGTATCAGTTTGTGCCCATGCATCTCATCCTTTTACTGTGCACCACTTGGAAGACTCTGGCTCCAGCCTCTTTACACCCTCCTTTCATCTACTTTTATGTGTTAATAAGGTCCCCTTGAGCCTTCTTTTCTTCATGCTAACAGTTCAAATTCTTTCAGCCTTTCATCATGTGTTAAGTGTTCCAATCCATCTGTTATCTTAATGGATCTTCACTGTGTTGTCTCTAGTGTCCATGTCTCTTGTACTGGGGAACCCAGAAGTGGGCTGAGTAATGAGGTAGAATCATTTCCTCAACCTACTGGCAACACCCCTCCTAGAGCAGCCCAGCCTACCTCTCACCTTTTGTCCCAGTACACATTGCTGGCTTGTGTTCAGTCTGAACTGGGACCGTCAGGTTCTTTTCTGCTGGGCAAAGCAGCCAGGGGAGTGGCCCCCAGCAAGTACTGGTGGATAGGGTTATCCCTTCTCAGGTGCAAGACTTTGCTTTCCCAGATGCACAGTCACAGAACTTGTCAGGTTGGAAGGGAACACTGAGGGTCATCTGGCCCAGCTCCTTGCTCAAACAGGGTCATCCTAGAGCACATGGAACAGGATTATATCCAGATGGTTCTTGAATATTTCCAGTGAGGGAGACTCCACAACCTCCACAACTGCAACCCCTCGACACATCCTGTTCCAGTGTGCAGAGCTTCGTGAGGTTCTTGTCAGCCCATTTCTTTAGCCTGTAAAGGTGCCTATGGATAGCAGCCTGGCCTTCTGCTAAACAGGACTGGACTCAATTTTCAATCCACTTCATCCCTTGATTTACCAGCCTGTATCTCACGTCTTATGTTCAGACAGTTTCAAAGGCTGAACTCTGCCACTGTCTCATAATCCACAGACCAATCACTTCATCACTGAACTTTGTCAAGTTAGTCAAGATTGACTTTCTCTTGGGGAAGCTGGGCTGTGACCACTCCTCATGATTTTTATCCTTAGTATACCTTGAAATGGCTTCCAGAAAGGTGCCCCTCATCTTCCCAGTGAACTCATCAACCAATGTGATACTGACTGGCCTGTTTTCTGGGACCTTCTTCTTACCCTTCCTGAAGATGCAGGGGGTGTTCACTTTTCCAGTTTTCAGGCACTTCTGTCTTTAGACATAGAACTGCATGTTTCCAGGGGTCTCTAAATAAAATTTGGTATCTAGCTAAATGGAACATCTCAGTAAGTGGGTAGCAACACGAAAACAAACCCACAAATTTTGAAATAGAGAGACAGTGAAATATGATTAAACAATTATTATTCCAAAATAGTTTTGAGGACAAAAAACTTTGAGAAGTTAATTTTTTGTTTCTGGAGTTTTAAGGTTGTTTTTTTCTTTTCCCCAGCATAGTATTAGCTAAAGCTAGAGGCTTGTTGTCTCCTTGGGAGGTGGGCAGTAAGGAAAGAGCCTTTTAGCCATATATTCACTAGCATATGCACATTAATTTGATATAAAGTTCAGATATCAAAGAAAACAAAAAAAATTGAAATTTGTGCTCCAGTGTGAATAAATAGATCTTTCTGTTAATATGTTAATAAAACAATATCCAAGATTGACACAGGTTAAATATAAAATTACAACAGCCTGTTCCAACTTCTATTTGTATTCATAGTGTTGACACTAAACATACTGGTTTTGAAGGCTTATATATGAACAGAGTTATCTAGTTTGGACATAGAGTGCCAATAACCATATTTTAAATTTGAGGTGTAGTCTTGGTATTCTTTGGTGTGCCTTGTACCTGTTTACTTCCATCTTGATTTCTGTCTTTGTCTAATAAAATATGTATATGACTCAAGCTGTTGATGTGGTTGGCATCTGTTTCAGATTCATTTTTACTGACAGCAGGCTGCTGCTGGTGAGCACTCAGCCTTTTAATCATCAGAAATACAAAGACTGTCATTCCTGTCATTGCTCTTTATTTTACTCTGGAATTCTGCATCCTATGTACTGCATTGAAACCTGAGATAGATGAAAAGCATGACAGAACATGCATTAAAATTTTCCTAATTATAATTTTTGAACAATACTAGAATTTATTGACAAGTTATCATAACAGGTGTAGAAATGCTAGATAACCCTTGGCAATGGCTAAGGCTTAAATCTTGTTTCAAAGATTATGAGATGTCTGTGCATATTTACATAGGTACTTCAGAAGTTGTTATAAGCGACAGAATGCTTTAAAAAAAGCCCAAGTATTTAACTGTTTGTAGTATGACCCATTTATCCTTATGTATGCTGCAGTATCTTTGTTTTTGTGCATCACAATAGAAGGGAATGTGTGTGTGTATGGACATGTAAATATGTCCATAAACTATTCAGACATACCATTAGATATACATTTAGACTTAGGGTGAACCCTAAGTTCATGTTGAATCATGAAGTTGGAAACATTTTCTGAAGTGTTCCATTGTTTGAAGAGTCATTTTTTTTCCCCATTCTGCACTGTATTAAGTAAGATATTGGGGCTTAGTTTAGGTGAGGTTGCTTATCATAGTACAGAATAAAAAAAAAAAAAAAGGCATATTCTTTGGGGTTTAAAGTATTAATATCATTTTGCATTCCTGAAAATGGTGGTCTTTTCTATTTACTTTTCTACTATTCCCTTTTGCTTAGACAGTTTTCCTTTTGATATGATCCATTGCAAGGAAACCCTGTATTTTTTTCTGAACACCCCTAGAGAGTAATTTTAGTTTTTAGTGTCTGAGAAAAATAGCAAATGAGTAACAGTGGGTTGGAAACAGTATTTTGAGATAAACAGTACGTATTTATGAGCTAAAAGCTATTATACATGGACTTTCTCCTGCTTCGATATGCTCTGTATGTTACTAGTTCTATTATGTAGAGTATGCTGGGAGTTTGCCATTCTTGTAGTCACAGTCCTCCAGCTCAGGGTGCTGAGACCCCCTTGGTGCATTATCCATGCTGAGGCAGAGACAGAGAATGCATCAAGCACCTCTACCTTTCCTTTGTTCCTGTGCATGAGGTGATGATCCTTTGATGGGCCTTCGGTTTTTTCTACTGCTTTTTGCCAATAATATATTGGAAAAGACTTTTTATTGTCCCCCACATTTCTGGCCAGCTTCAACTCCAGCTGAGCTTTGAATGGATGAATTTTCTTCCTACAAGAGCAGCAACTCTGCAGCATCTCTGTGCCACCTTACCTTGCTTTCACAGGGCATACACCTTCATTTTTTGCCTTATTTCCAAGAGAGAATTCCTGGTCAACCAAGCCAGCCTTTTGCCTCATCTGCTTGACTTTTGATGTTTGGGAATTGCTTGCTCCTGTGCCCTTGGGATATAGTGTTTAAAAAGTGACCAGTACTTAATGACTCCCACACATACAAAAATGTTTTCCATGAGGATTTTACTTACTAGTGCCCTGAGAAGTTTGAAATCTTCTCTCCTCATTTCAGAGTTGAGGTTTTGCTGGCGCTTTCCCTCCTGTCAACACAGAAATTTTAAACTTTGTTGCTGCGACCAAGATGGCCACCAGTCTTCCCTTATGAGATCCTCCCTTTTGACAAGCCATAGATCAAGGAGGGCATCTTTCCAAGCCAGCTCCCTTAGCACCTGTTCCATAAAGTTGTCATCCAGGTTTTTTAGGAATCTTCTGGGTTGTAGGAGCTGTGTGGTTCTCCCAGGAAATTTCTGGCAAGTTGAAGTCCCCCATAAGGACAAAAGCAGTTGACTTGGAAGCGTCCTTTAGTTGCTCAAAGAATAATTTGTCAGTGTCATTCTCCTGGCTGTGAGGTCTATAGTAGATTCCCACAGAGACATTGACATGATTTGTGTGCCCCTTGAGTCTCATCCAGAAGCTCTCCACTGAACCACTGCCAACTGTGAGTTCCACAAATTCTACCCCTTCTGTTACATACAGTGCTACCCGTTCACCTCTTATTCCCTGCTTACACCCCCTGAAAACCCTGTAACCATCCAACGAGGCACTCCAGTCACAGGACTCACTGGAGCAGCTTTCAGTTATGCTCCTGATACCAAATCTCTGGGACTGAACCAAACCCTTGAACTCCTCTTGTTTGTCCCTCATGCTGTGTGGATTAATGTAGAAACAGGATCTCGTTGCTCTTCTTTACCAGCTGCCCAGTCTGTTTGCGGCCTCTGTTGGCAGATCTTGGATGGTCAGAGAGGAGCCCTCATTGCTTGCCCAGCCTGCACAAAGTGCTGGGTCATGCCCTTACTGCCGTGCCATGCCCCTGTTTGCCTGCTTCTGTTCCACATTCTCACTGTTGTGCCATGCTCCTGATAGGCATGTTCTGGGCTGCTCACACTCTCCCTGGAGGCATTTTAATCTCCCCTTTTTGCTCCCAGCAGTGCCCTCTCCTTGCCTTGTTGGCTGCTGTGGACTTAGAGGTTGTGATACAGCTTAGGCATGTTGCTTCAGTTGCTGAACTTGGGAACCCTACTGTACATCTCAAAGTAATAGTAATAAATGAAAAATAGTTTCATTTCCAATGTAATCTTCCCAGCTGTTGTAAGAGATTTTGCAAACCACCTGATTTTTGGCATGAGGCACTTTCTACAGTTCAGACATTTTAATTTTTTTTGCAACCCAGTTTTGGTTTTGGTTAGACATGTTGAAAAATGCAAAGCTGGTGCAGCTCTACAGAACAGTTCAACAGCCTGTTCACAATATGCTAAGGTATTATTAGTTCCAGAAGAAAATAGCAAAATCCTGTTTGAGAGCCAAAATTAGATGGCAGTCTGTATTTTTCAAAGAACATGGAGTATGCTCCTGTATGTCGCTTCCAAAATGAGAGGCCTGTCTCTGCAAGGAATGAGGCTTGTCTTGCTGATTGGATGGTCCTTTTAGTACATGCTAGTATGTGCTCCAGACGTCACTACTGCTTCTTGTTCAGTTTCCTGGTTTGTCTCATTGTCTTCTAGGTGACCCGGAAATGTCAGATTTTCTTTGACTGGCACGTGAGCCCTACATTTCCCTCAAATGTATCATTCAAACTGTCTAGCCATCCAAATTACTTGCTTCTGCTCTGCTAGCAGTTTTTTTTTTTACTCAGCAAATATCTACTTGTACCTAATTTCTGCTTTGCTTTGTCACCTTTATGTCCTTCCTTCAAATGGTACGATGGCCCTTGTAGAGAGCACCTTAATCAAATCACCTCTGATACCACTGCACTCTCAAAGCATCTTTGAGACAGACTTAGTTGTGAGCACAGGACGCATGGGGTGTTCAAAGAAGTAGCACACACTGGTCCTTTCTGTAGTGAAGGGAGGACCGTTTGTCAGGAAACCCACTTGAGAAAATCCCCAAAAGAGAAAAAAGCTTGGATTGTTACCGTGTAGAGTGTCATGTTTCCTATGTTCCATGTGCTTACCACCAAGCAGAAATAGCACAAAATGGGAAGAGTTGAAAATTAAATATGATAGAAAAATGCAGCACTTGATTATCCTGTTGAAGTAGCTTACAAGTAAAAAAGTCTAAGGACAGTCTTAAGGTGTACCAAGGGAAATTTAGGTTGGATGTTAGGAAAAAGTTTTTTACCGAAAGAGTAACTAAGTACTGGAATGTTCTGCCCAGGTAGTTGATGGGGTCACCATCCCTGGATATGTTTAAAAAAAGATTGGATGTGGCACTCGGTGCCATGGTTTAGTTGAGGTGCTAGGCCTGAATTGGACTGGATGATCTTGAAGCTCTCTTCCAACCTAGTGATTCTGTGTATATCTGGCAATATAAATATGTAGGAAAAAAAAGTATCATAGATAGTAGTGAATTTTCAATGTAACAACTCATTTACACAGGCTGACAGATCAACATTTGAGAAAACAAAAAATGGAAAAAATATGGAAGTACTCTTAACTTAGTATTGAAAGCAATATAGAATGTCAAAAATGGGTAATATTGCTTTCTTAATTATTCTGCAGGACTTCTGTAGCAGTACTTATGTCTGGGTTGGTTGGCAATATTCAGGGAAGTTTCTAAACCACCTCTGCTATTTATCCAATGTATAATAGCTTCTTTCTTGTGGATGAAACACTTTAAACAAAATATTTCCAGCACAATACATTTCATACAAATTATTTAAAAGGCACACCCTTCTAATTTCAGAATAAGAATTCAGGCTGTAAATACTTAGTGAGTAGAGGTCCCTTCCTACATTTCCTGGTAAGATATATTGGAAGCTTACTCATACCCTCAGTGTTTGCTATTAACCAATTGTACCCTTGGCATGCTAGCAGTACTTCTGCATGCTCATAATGTCATCCCATTCCCAGGTACCTGATTTACTTCACAGGAGTGGAAGACTAATTATTATTTCCTTTAAATGTAAACAATTTGAGCAATTAGACCTTTGCAGAGAAAGAAACAAGTAGAGAGATTCAAAACAATCTGAAAAAGATTGGAAGTAATGATTTCTTGGTGCTGCACAGTGCTGCATAGGAAAGCAAAAATCTGTAAACAAAAGCTTAAAAATGATGAAAGGATAAAATGAGAAATCTTTGTTTCTCTGATGTGAGGTCAAAATTACTGGTGGTATGACTAGTATAAATTGCTATGGCATCTGTGGCAGAGAAAGAATTTTATAATGGCAGGACAGAGACAGACAGATGTGGAGACGTTTGCTCACAAATTTTTCAACGTTTGCTCACAAATTTTTCATCATTTTAATCACCATGGATTCTAATTGACTCAAATGACTTATTCTTTATCATAAACTCTATACTTGCAAGCCTTTATGTATCTAGTGTTGTGTGAGCTTTGGAGGCTGCACACAGACTGTGGCTTTCCTGAGACATTGCATAGATACCATTTTCTTGCAGTGATCTGAAAAAGAACTAATGTCTTTCACACCTTTCGGTGGAGCTCTTTCTTTATAAACTCACATCTGGAATTTTTAAAGTCACTGTGGTTGATCATGCAAGTTCGTAGGGACTGCTTTATTATGTCTTAAAACTATGTGTCTTTTTTAAATCTGTTGCATTCCATTTTACCTGCTTAAATTCTTTATTGAACCTGACTTACAGTATTTCCACAGATGCTTGCAGCCTTACAAAATTCAACCTTTTTATTTATTGATATATAGAGACACAGACATTCACTGAAGCTGCTTTTATTGTAATGTCTTATCAAATGGATTTAATTTATTTCAGAATGTGAGTCTCCTACTATTTTCTTTGCAGTGAAGAGATTTTGTGACAGGAGAGGCTGCCTCTGAGTTTTCAGATACATCTTCCCAGGCTTATTGATTTCAGTTTTCTAATATTATTCTGGCTGTTTCAATTATGGAAGTTAAAACAGTCACAGCAAGTAGAAACAATTATTTTTCAAGCAGTCCAGTAGTCACTATGCTCCTCTTTCTATGTGAGATGTCACAGCTTGAGGAGGTATTCAGAGCAGATTTTAAGATTGCAAAAGAAAAGAGTTAAGGTTTTGCTGTGGATTGAACTTCATAATATTGAAGTCGTCAGTATGATTTCCAAGGGATATCTTTCATTGGCTTATGTCATGAGTCTACAAATGAAATCTGCAGACAGCCTTTTTTAATCAAAAATCCTTAAGAGAAAGATTTCTCATGTGATAGAACATTTGATGATCAACTCTTCCTCCTCCTTCCTCTTCCCCACCCCAAATTCCACTACAATATACCTTATGCTGTTCCCAGCTCTGGTGGCACAAATCCACCATAAATGATGGTGTTTCTACAACAGGAAAAAGTACATGAAACACGTTTACAACAAGGAAAGAAGATGAAAATGCAAATGATGCCTGTTTTGTGTCAGCACTTCATGAAAAGCAGTGTATGCTGCTATCAAAGTGACAAAACGATGGGTACTGTTACCAATTCGAATAAGCCCATAATTTACAGGAAATAGGTGTTTGTCATGCTTATATGTAATTCTTTCACATTTTGTACTCCTACACTCATTTTTCCTGTATTTAGCAAAAGACAAACTTCTGCTGTATTTGAAAAGTGTGAGGGAAACAATGTGCACAGCTTTAGCAAGGTTTTATTGAATCCTGCACATCACAAGAATCAGAGTACAGTCAAATCATCAACATAATCATGTTTTTATTGCAACCCCTCCTAACACTTTTGGAAATATGCACTTTTGAGTCAACTAATAATTTTCCTTAGTCATCATATAAACTATGTCCTGCTGAAAGCTTCAAAAATCTGGTAAACTTCAAGTAGAAAGATACAAAACTGAATTAAGTATGGCTTTTTATTTTTGTGCCAATAGTGAAAAAAAAAGACAACAGCTAAAAAAGTCAATTTTATATATTTCTTGAAAAAGAAATCTGTCAATTTAAATTTATGGGTTTTGTCTTAATTCAGAAAAGGAAGGGGTTTTTTTTCTGAAATAAAATTTTAGAAGATCTCAGAATCATAGAGTCACAAAATAAAAATCACAGGATCAGAGTGATTTGGCTTCAAAGGGACCTTGAAGATGATTTAATTCCAATAACCCTGCCATGGCTGGAGATGTCACCCACTTAATGAGGCTGCTTAGGGCCACATCCAGCTTGGCCTTCAATACTGCACAACCAAAACTTTTTTAAAAAACTTTAAAGTGATGCTTCCAACAATGCATTTCAAATTATACCAGAGGGGTTTTTTTCAAAATTTATTTTTTCCTTTTTATTTTTCCTACTCAGCTAAAAATATTTTTTGTTTTATGTTCAAATTGACATAAATTAACAAATTATTTTAGTTGCTTTAGAAACGTGAGATTTGGAAGAAATGGTGCTTACCCTCAAGAACATTCCTTACAGCTACAGTTCTCTAGATATGTTAAGTGTTGTTAAGACAGATCAAAATCAATTTAGAGGAAATAATTTGATTAAATTTTTGCTGATTTTATTTTACATTTACGGTTTAAAATTTTGATATTACAGTAATACACCAAGATTGGAGCCGAGCTCATCATCTGTGTGATTTGGTTATGCTAGATGTAGCTGAGAAACCACAGGCCACATTCTGAGCAGCTAGAAATTAGAAACTTTTCAAAATCTTGTGCTAGTGGTGAACACGTATCTATGGTAAGAGAGAATAGTTTCATTACACTGTACCTTCTGTTAGAAGTAAGCCTAGGCTATATATTAATTTGTACCATTATTCTGAGAGATTGTCACTTTCTTGTTTGAAAGATTTAAAAAATAGAGAAAAAAAATGCTTTAAGCCAAACTATTAATGACTCAAATTTTGAGGCATTCAATATGAATACAGAATGCACAGCTCTCTGAGTTTATTTCATTAGAAAATGTCACTAAATTCCACTGTGGTAGTTTTCATGCATGGAATTTAGTAGTGAGAAATAAGGTAACAGAGGGAAAAGTCCTTATTTTTTCTATTTAAATAACAAAATAGAGGGAAAAGGATGTTTATCTTCCATCAAAGAACCAAATGCACCATATAGCAGAGTACAACTAAAAGTTTCACCACTGTCTGTACTATACCCTTTTTACTTTTGTTGTTGTAAGCAGAGAGCATGAAGATTATTTTTTTTTTAGTGTATAAATTGAAATGATCAGGGAAACCACACTAATTTAAAATTTTAATGTTCTATAAAACTATTGTCTCTAAGGTTTCTCACAAACAAAAAAGTCCTGTTCTTTAATGATATCTTCAGTTTGAGTATTTCTGTTTAATAATTATTGCAATTATTAATAAACTATTATTCACACTATTAATTACTTTAATTATCATTAATTAGTATTAACAACAAATATTAATGAAATTAATTTAAGAATTCTTAGCAATTCTGGTAGTTTTACTTAGAGGAGTCTACATTTGCCTGTTTTGAAAAATTTCCTGAGGCAAATGTCTAGTATCTTAATAATTCAGTGCAGAATTTTCCTAATTTATGAAATGATAGGTATTATAATATCATTTATCATGATCTTTTCTTTTAAACCTATAGAGGACAATGAAAATCTGCATTATTATGTGTGTGAGCAACCTTACTTCAGGAAGATTACATGATTAGGAGCCTAAATTTAGCTAATAAAAGTCAGGCTGGTAGGACTGAGCCCAACTTTTTGTAAAAGTGCACTTGTGATAAACATTCACAAATCCATTTTATATTTAATACAGTCTTGTATAGGTCTTCAAAGAGCAGTTAGTTTTATGATAAATAACTCAGCAAGAAAACCTGTTAATTGTATTGGGAAGAATTAAATATTACTAGTGTTGTGTATGAGAAAAAAATGTCACTCCCTCATGAGATACTACAAAAATTCATCGTGTGGATTTAGTCTGGTTTTGAAGAGATTCAGTCACATTTTTAGAACTGAAAACACAATGTCTATAAATACTGGTGCTTCTTTCTTCTACAGGCTTTTCCTTTATATTCCAACATAAAATCGTTACATTTCTCCTTTGTTTTATGGAAAGGCTATGTAGTGACTCTATCATAAAGGAAGTATGCTTGTGTTTCTTTGCAATATACAGTTGTGAAGCTCAGTAATCTGTCTGTTTGACTGGCAGGTCACTGAGCAGAATATTAGGGTGGTCTATTCCAGGAGAGATAAAGGCTTGAATGAGTTTGCCTGAATTCTACAGAGACATATTTTAAATTTGTAAATATTTATCAGGTGATAATGGATATTAATAAACATGTCGGTGTTCAGAAAATGTACTGGAGTCAAAAGCCACTTGTCTGTGTTAACTCAGACATTATATGTACAGAAAACAAAGCAAAACAACAAAGCACACCAAAATCTCAGGTATTTGAGTTGCCTCTGAGTTCTTGAGGAAATCTGGATAAAAAAATTTCCAAATTAGCTCAAGAAATGAATGTGTCTCTATATCTAAGAAGGATAAAAACGTCTCCAAAGTAGTATGGTTTGGTATTCTTTGCATCAGGAAAACACTGATCTTTGTGGTATAAATTTAAATGACCTGTCACAAATATAATATTAGTTCATATTTGGGAGTTAATAGAAAATTGTTTGACAATGAATAAGAAGAGCCTTTGGAAAGCAAAAGCGTTAAAAGATTTTTTTCCCTACAATTAGTAGAAAATAGTGAACCCCATCCGTATTCCACAAAAAATCCTGCATGGTATAGATGACATTGTTTTGACCTTTTATCATAAAAAACTCAATTATGCAGGAAGAAGGATGCTCTTATAGATTAGAGTATATCTTCACCTCTGGTATCCTCTGAATGCAAGAGTAACAAAAATTGCATCTGGTGGTCAAATCAAAATGGCAGTTTGGCAGTGATCCTTCTTGCCAGTGATGGCCCTCACTGACAGTAATACAGAAATATTGTAGCTAAGTCTACAGAGGGAGATTTCCAGTGAAATGGGAGAGTACTTTTACTTTATTGCAGATGAAAGATGCAATCTCTCTTGAAAAAAATGAGATCTGCTCAGAACGGTCTCTGAAAGATCCCACAGAAACAAAAAAAACATCATGCATGGAGTTCCAGGTTCAGACTTAGAAGTGTGCAGAGCCTTTTTGGGTTACGATAGGGAAACAGTTACTTGGGAAGAGCAGGGTAGGCTTTTTTAGACATTAGAGAATTCATACCTTAAATCCAAAAACTTGTACAGCAGAAATATGATTCCTGCAAGCAGGAATGTACTATATTTCAAAAATGTATAAAACATGTTCACTGCAATCTGATATTATGGAAACTACAGAACAATTTATGCCTAATATTTTATTTAAAAGACTCTAAAAGCGTTATACAGTTATAATACTTTTTCTTAATTTTTGGCAAAGAAATTTAGCTCCCAAATGTGCTGGTAAATTTTTACTGATTAATAGCAGTTGCGTGGTTTTTGTCATTTAGGAGGCAAGCTTTAGTTGTCTCTAAACATAAGAATTTCACCTTCCTTTGAGAAAGTTTAAATCTGTTGATTGTACTCTCTTGATATTTTTTTCTTCTTAAGATATGCTTTATTCATGGAGTATAAGTAACCAACTTAATAAGAATTTATGGTGGAAATTAGGAATATACTTGAAATAGAAATAATAATGAAAAATCATCTCCTTATTAATAACTAAATATAATATATTTGTATCTATTTTGATATTTTCTTCTTAATTATTCTAGTTAATTTTTTTGAAAATTTTAACTGTATGTTATACATAGCAAACAATGAGACCAAACTAATGTCACTGTTTTGCTTTTTTCAAATGAATGCAGTTCAAATTTTCAGATAACATTCACTTCTTTGTTTTGACCAGATGCGGTGCTTAAGACCTATAAACTGGTCTTTACTTAGTGACTTAATGATTTAGATTTTAAATGAGCTGCTTTGAAAGTTGTTTGCTGATTGTAGTTCTGGACCCAGGGGTGAAATAGAACTCTTTAATATGAGCCTCGAAAGCCTCAGTGTGTGCAGATTGATTGGGCTAAACCCGTGCACAAACTGAACAGGGTTTGTATGCTCTTCCCTCAATAGCTTACTTGCAACGCAGCGTTGTCAGGTAGTATTAAGACTTTTTCCAGCATTTAAAAGTCTTCTGAAATGGCTCAACCTAGATGCTTAGAAGCTGTTGAGCATTTCAATGTTGTTTAGGAAAAATGCTGAATAGGAAATTCACAAAATAACAGTGCTGTGCTCAGGTAGGAATAGTGTCCTGGTTTAGACAAATAGCCACAAAACACACGCGGAGAAGATTTTTTTCATTTTAAAAGCTTGAGAGAAATAACATTGTCTTATATGCTTACTTAAACTATGCTATAATGGAATCATAGAATGGCCTGGGTTGGAAGGAACCTTAAAAATAATCTCATTCAAATCCTCCTGCTGTGCACAAGGGGAGCTTCCACTAGACCAGGTTGCTTATAGCCCCATCCAACTTAGACTTGCACACTTCCAGGGGTGAAATATCCACAATATGTCTGGGCAAGCCTCACTACCCTCACAGCAGAGAGGTTTTTCCTAATATCTAATCTGAACCTCCTCTCTTTGCTTGAACCCATTACTCCTACATGCTCTTGTAATTAGTCCCTCTTCATCTTTTTTGTAGGTTCATGCATTCTACAGGTCACAAAGCACCAAATTAAAATAAGGGAGTTTTTGTGCTATATTATAAATAGAATGAAACAGATGAAACAGATGAAACAGATGACTATGCACTAAGAGTTAAGAAAAATTGCAATCACACAGGTGTTGTAAAAATTATTAAATTAACATTTCTGTAATTCAAAGACTAATAGAAGATGGAAAATGTGTGTGGTGTCATATTTTCCAATTAAGAAGCAAATAGTCTTCAAGTAATGAAAAGCAGATTAGTGACATCCAAGTTATGTCAGAAAAGTGATATCCACAACAAGGATTTTGTTAAAGATAACTTAGTCACATGTAAGGGATAATATTGAAAATAACTGCAGTTTACCAGAAGAGAATACTAACAATAAAAATAGGGTCATAAACTTCAAATAAATAGCACAATAATGTCAGGCACCTCCAATAAAGCCTTTGAGTTCTAAAGATAGAATTTTACCTTATACTTTATATCCCAAGGTCAGAAAAGTGAAGTACTTTGTCCTACATTCCAGAAGTGGTCTCTTTAGTCATTTACAGTAGGAAGCCATATAAAGTTACTTGCACATAGGTACAAGGCTTGGTTGGCATTTGAACCCATTGAAGAAGACCAGTAGTTTAGTAAGTTTAGTAAAACATGGCCTCTTTTTTTTTTTTTTTTTTTTTTTTACTTATCTCAGTAATCCTACAAAGCATTAATAACCTGGAAATTCCAACAAAAGTGTTGATTTGACCTAAGCTTTTTATATTAAAGACTAATGAAAGGACATTAACTTAAATGGCCAAAAAACCCCAAGGCAAACCCTATCACTTTTACATATATATATATGTATGTATATATACATGTGTATATATATGTATGTGTGTGTATATATATATACACACATAATACATATATGTATTATGTGTGTATATATATACACACATGGAAAGTGGTTTGCTTATTCAAATTGTTTATTGATACAGATAAGGAGTGTTCTAGTAAATGAATGGGTTTGCTTTGTAGATACCTGAATCAGAATTCAGTTTCTCCTGATCAAGCTAATAGCAAAAGAATTGTTTGCTAACAGTTAAAAGAGGGAATAATTTTCTAGCTAACTGTAACATATTTACCTAAATTGCAGTTCCTCTGACCCATGGATTTACCATCCTTCCTGTGGCAAACCCCTGCCATTTAGCATCAAGATCCTAGTTTTACTTTACACAAAAAGGAAACTGTGATCTAGTGCCACAGAGGAAACAATCCCTGCATGAGAGAAAGTCACTGCTAAACTCATCTTATTTATACAACATACAGCATAAAGCAAGTTTTATTGCAGCTTTTAATGGTTTTAATAAAGAGTTCTTGCTTTTATTTATGTCATTTGAAGGATAGGAGTGTACACAGATGCAGATGTGATTTAAATGTCTAACAGAAATTTCTTAGTCCCGTTTTAACTTGGCACCATGAAAACATAATATGAGAACTTGATGATGACTTTTAGGTTTTTGAGTGCTGAATTCAATCAATAATTTAAAAATTCAACACCGCATATGTGTATTCTGCACCAATGTCAGCATTAGGAATTAATCTCTGCTATCCTTTAAAAAATCTGTCCTATACCTCAATTTTTGGTATTAAATGTGTTTAATCCTGTCATTAGCTTGGTGCGCTTGTTTCTATGAAGCTGTTTTTCTAGCCTGGTCATTCAGTTCCTTGAATTTTTAAAATTCTCTGGAAGAGAATGTTTTCAAATACAATTGTGCAAAATAACTCCTGACTGTTAACTTAGGTTTCCAATTACATGTATTTTAATTTTTTTAAAATAAAATATTATTGCTTATGTTGATGCCTTAAGTTGCAGCTTTCATATCTTAGATTCTGTGCTGCATAGAGGTGTAGTTTTGAGCCTCATATTAAGTGCTAGTGAGCTCTCCTCACAGGGTAGGTAGACAAAACAAATCCTTTTGCTGAGGATCAAGGACAACCGTGGGACCCAAAAGCATCAACAACAGTGGACCAGAGGGAGGAACAAGAAGGACAGGACCACGCAACCTGAAGCTGCAATTGGACAATTAAACCCCAATATGCAAATGGACCAAAACTTATAAAAAATGTAACATCTCGTGACGGAGCAGCCATTTTCTGTTGGCTTTTGGTTCACGCTGGGTGCAGCCTTGGTCAGGCTTCTGTCTTACCCAAGGTGAATCCTGGAGGCTTTTTAGTAAATGCCTACTTTATTCTCTAGCTCTGTCCAGTCTCTGTTCCAGGTCGGCCTTCTAAGGCATCAATGTTACCTATTTGGAAGAGAATACAGCAAACACGCAAATACAACCTGCATATATGGTGGGTATTTTTAATATAGCATTTTTGCTTTTTAAAGTTATTTCAAGAATTAAGAAATCAAAAGCAGAAAAATAAAAGTTCTGTGGGCCTCTGTGTATTGCTAACTCTTGCATTTTTTAGCCTATATTGCATAAATCATAGTAATGTTGGTATATTTGTGTTTAGCAAGTTTAAAGAAAGATCAATTTGCTCATCCCCCTAATTTGAATGTGTTTCAATTGTATGTTTTAAGTGTCCTTGGATAATGTTCTTTGCAATTCTGACTTTTCTAATCTAAATATATGCTAGAAATTAAAAGGAAATAAAAGTTCTAGTATTTTATCAGCCAAAATAAATAGGGGAAATAGCTAAACCCCATTGTGTAAATAGTCAAAATTTGTTAAATCCTTCTGGAAACTGGTATCCCTTGTGCTAAGTGAGGAAAATACTTGTAGAGAAAATTCCTGAAGATTCCAATGTTAGCCTGATGCAAGCGGCAGAAGCTACTGAAGCCACCCACAGTGCAGCTGACCGCAGAAATGCATAAGTGGAAGACAGATCATGATGTTTTCTGAATGTTGTGATTAATAGTTCTAGTGCCTGTTTTTGTGAAAAGACTGTGACTTGGGAACAAACTTTGTTATTCATCTTATTTAAGCAGGATGTGTTTAAAACCTCTGAAAACCTTTTGATTTTTAAATTGTTTCAATTTGCTGTTATGAAATGCTGACCACTCAGGTTGAGAGTTCACTGTGAGGCTGTAGTAGTAACCTTTTTTTCCTTTAGATAATCATTTCAGTAAAAAATAAAGGGCCAAGAGGAACCAACTGCAATCTCACAAAAACCAGGAGCTATCCATTATCCTCTAGCAAATAGCAAGATGGGGAGCTATGGAAGAGGTTCTGATCCCTCAAAATATAGAAATTAAGATTTATCTGATTGTGAATAATCACTACAGTACTGTGAGAATTTCTTCAATACAACGACTCAATGAGAAGAAATCTTAAAATGTAAATTCTAGATTTTCTGTATAAGTACAACCTTTTGGAGACTCAATGCGTAATTGAAGACTGTCTATTAAAAGCTGCTAAGAGGAATTCGTATCTCCCTTACACACTTATAAGAGAGGTTGAATTTTTTAATAGAATTTAAGCTTTGTTACCCACTGAGCTGGAAAAGAGTGGCAGCCTGATTATTGAGGTAAAGGGGACTGTGTTAGCTCAGAAGTATAGATCACAAGATTTGAAAGCTTATGTACAGTGTAAATTGCAGATGTGTTGAAAATTGTATTTCTGATACTGTTGGGGCTGTTAGTATGAACTTTTGTATTCAAATGCTTTGTAGATAATTAAAGCTTATAATTATTTTAGAGGAATCATTGTTTAATGTAAGTATTTGGACATGAGTTACGAAACGTTGCTTTTATTTCAGCTGGTTTCAGTTTAAGTACTCTGAGAGTGAGTGTAGTGAGGACAATTTTTTTCTTTCAAACTTTCTGGACTAGCTGAATCTCATTCATAAGACATATTCTCCCTCATTTGTCATTGTGACAAACTACGTGCCTCTGAAAATGGAGCTGTGCACAATGTTAACAACTTTGTCTTGAAAACTTAATAAATGTAGGAAAATAAGAAATTCAAGTCATCGTGACCACTTTAAGACACTTTTAAAATTTTCAACACACTTTTCCAATTGAATCATGGTAAAGACCTGAAAAAAGCCACCTTTATCTTGCTTTATTTAGTAGAAAGAAATTTAACAGCACTAAAATTTATGCTTTGATTTCAAGAGGCATTGAGACCTAGAATCTAAAAAAATTATAAAATGAAAACTATCACAGCAACATGAAAAATTAGTGTGATGATGCAATGAAAAGTTCCTTAAAGAGAATACAGTAATATGAGATTTTAATTTAAAAAGTATGCCAGAAAATGGTTATTAAAAAGTAATTTTCCCACCTGTAGAACTGCATAACCAGACCGTGCCCAAAACCATTACCATTGTTATCACAGAACATGATTGAGGAGTTTATTATAATTTTGATATATTAAATGAAAACTAATAATAAAATTTTATTGTTAGCTTGCAACAGCAATAAAATAATTTTAAAATATCACTTCCCTCTTGCTATTTTCTTCAGATGAAACACAGTGGAAATGATAGCACTTGCTTATACAGACATGCAGTACACTTGAGAAGTAACAAGTTGTAAGTGGTTCAATTATTCAGGTATAGAAATAAATAGAAATAAGGTTTTTCAAACATGTTTGCGTTTTTCTCTCTGGCATTTATTTTCTTTTCATCAGCAGATTATGAGTAGTAAAAGGACCATGCCATTGCCATAATGTCATACCTTTGGGAACAAAAACTTGAAGACAGAGACAAATTATATTACATCGTTATTTCTTCAATACATGTGTGACTTGTCATATTCATAAAATACTGTGACATTTAGAACAAATTATCTTTTAAGTTCTTCACTGTCACTACCAGTAGGTATTTCTGCTAGGTGGGTGCCTTACTTCTTTTTAACAAGCCTTCTTTTGTATCTCTTTATTACAGACTGGAGGGACGGGGGGGCAGTATCTGCAGCGCTACCTCACATTTTGAGGTAGCGCTGCAGATTTGATAATCAGTTTACCTTTTCAGGTAAACTTTTTAAATATATGCTGTCCACCACATACAGTCAAACCATGAAGTATGCTTACAATGAAAATAATAAAGGTGCAATCTTCATTTGGTTGTAATTTATCTCACTAGTTACATGAGCCAGGGATGAATTATTTAAGGTGCAAAATTTGACCTTTAAACAAAAGACAGGTTTTGATGTTGTATTAAATGAAGAGTATTTGTTTTTAGCCCAATGGAATTTCTACTCATTCATATCAGAAAACAGAAGAGATTTAGAACCTATTTAGAGTAGGGTTTATAATCTCTAATCTCTGCGTATCAACTATTTTTCATCTTATCTCCATAAAAAATGTTGTTGTTAGAGTTCATCTTCATTCTTTCCATATAGAATATTTCCCTTAGTTTTAAAGCACTTGTTGAAAAGCTCTCATAGTAAGAAATTAAATAGTTTGTGTTGTGTGTTTTTAACAACTTTGTTTTTAAAAATTGGGGGAAAATTTCTGTCAAATTATTGTAATTTTCCTCTATACATTTTCTTTTCCAGAAGGTTCAAACCTATCATGCATATATTAAAATTAGTCTGGGGCTTAGGAAATTTGGCAGGGAAATTGTTAGAACAGTATTTCACAACCACCTGCACTTTCCTGTTGTGAATTTTTTTCCAGTTGCTAAAAATATACTTGCCATTAGCAGTGATTTTAGAGCTATCAGTGTATCATTAGTTCAGGCTGAAACTGAGAGAGGACAGCTAGAGAAGGATCAGTGATTATGACCTCCTTGTTGAGAGTTCTCTTTTCATCTATGCAATGTACATCCTGCAAACAGGGAGCTGCGCTGCCTTGGAGTATTCTTTAGAAATGATCTAACTAAAGAAACTAGAAAGAAGATTTGGGTAAGATCTGGAAAGGAGAACAGATACTACTAAAGCTCATACAACATTTACCAAAAAAGCTGGTTATTGAAATGTCAGGTAGAAAATCAGGTCACAAAATAGTTTTCCTCTAAAAAGGAATTCTATAGTAATTTGAAATTTATAACATAACTTGCATGTTATGAATTTCATTTTGAAAACTATTTTTCAGATTAGAAATTAAAGTTAAAATAGGACCTGGATGAATTTAAGTTAGGTTTAGTAATAAAGGTCAGAAAACCACTTTCAGTAATGAAATGTTTTTCTTGTCTGACTTTTTTTTCTGTTGGGTGCATTGCCATGTATCAGTTATCATCACCTTCTAAGTCACTCTATGACCTTAGCTCCTATTTTAGCAAAAAAGCAAGTACCTGACCAATAACTGATTTGCTTATAGATATTTGCAAACATTTGGAAATGCATGTACCAAAAGGAAATATTTTGGTTTTAATTCATAGATTAGGCTTTTAATTCTTAGAAAGTCCTAATATGTCCCAGTTTCCCAGGGCAGTTCCATACAGCCATGTGGGCTCAACTCTTTTCATTCATATCAGTGCTATTTTTTGCCTGAGCTGCTGTGAGCAATGAATGATAAATTAATGCTCTAATAAATAGGAATGTGCCTGTTTTGTTTTAGGTTCATTTTCCTGAGGAGGCATTTCAGGCTTAGCAGCTCCTTATGTAGTTTAGCCTACCTTTGCAATGCAAATTGGACAGGTTGCTAGCTTGAGCAAAAATCTCACTTGGGGATTTGGCTATGCCCTGGGTTAAATTAAAAAATGTAGGCTGAAAATATCTCTGAAAATAGGTCATAAGCTTTCAACATGTGAATGAGACTTGAGTAGGGGCAGTACCTTGCTGCTGTGGTTAATGCTACCTTTCTGGAAACTTTGAAACATCTCTGTGCATTTAATAGTTTACTTGGGTGCTACATAATCCTGTGGCTAAGCTACAGTTGCTGACTTTTTTACATAATTCTGCCTTAGCAAGGAGCAGAGTCACTGCTTAAATAATACATAATGATTGATTATGAGATAAAAATCCAGGTGCTGGGTTATCGGGCATTTGAGCATTTGTGGCATTGGTTTCCTTTCATCTTCAAGATAGTATCATGTGTACTAGACTAGAAATACCAATGCTTCTAAGATTGCCTTTTTACAGTAATTTCTGAAAATAGTTTCAAAACAAGTTGGGTTTTTAAAAATTTTTTTGTTTCCTGTCTACAAAAACCACTGTGTTCAACCAATGGAAAAAAAAGTCATAAGAGAACAGGAGCTTTTAATTAACTCAACTAAAAAGTAACCCAAAGGGATTTATACCATGCCAGAATTGACTTATGGAACTTTTTGTAGAACAGAGTCAATTCAAATTCAGTTCAAATATACACAAACTTGCAAATTAGTAGAAATTCAAATGGATGATTTGCAAAGCCTAGTCTTCCGTGGCCGTTTTTCCTCACCTTTTATTACACAGGGTAGAATCTATGCCCCAAGGGACCCGCAGAATCTTGTAATAGGCATGGAGCTCTTACACTGTTATACACATTTGTTCTGAAAATTTCTTTATGCAGTTGTCTGTGTATAGAAATTAGGAGAAAATTGGCTTTGTGAAATCTGACCTGAAGGTATGTATTTTTCTTGAAGAACCAAATATCTTTGGATTTTGACAGAATTCTCCAATATTGAGAATTCTGGCGTTTGGTGGATGCCTCCAAAACAGTGATCAAACTGCTGTGCTAAACAAAATCAAGGGTAGGATGAATACTTCCTTCTTCTACCAAATGTTCTCTTTTTTAGTTATTCCACACAAACACAATTGTTAAAATTAATGTGAAATTTCTATTTGTAGTACAGGATTAATACATTGCCTGTCTGGTGAAATACCACTCTATTGTAAGAGTTATGTTCTGGCAGACAGTGATAATTTGAAGTAAATTCAAGAGCACAAAATGAGACCACTTTTTTCTTCAATAGCACGTCATGAATGAACATTTATGAACATCTATTAACCTAACCGTTATAAATGTAATTATGTTTGAATACAAGTATACCACACCAAAGTTAAATCAGGTTACCTGAAGATTGTTTAATATTTTTTTTCTTTATTTACAGTTTCTGATTCTTTTTAAGACCATTAAATTAAATGTCTCCAGTTAAATTGGCTCCAGTATAAAACTGTGCCAACAAAATAGATGCAGTTTTAAATGACCAGGTCTTAAATGACTCCAGGATAGAGAGTGATTAGGAAAGAGAAAGAAAAGCAATCATATAAAATAGTGGTAGTGCAAATATTCTTGCAAGCATTAACTTTCTGTGCTATGTTCATTTGAAATTAAAAGTATTGACTATGCTTGGGAATGTCACCCCATGCTTTTTCCTGTACTGCCAAAAGAATTAAATAGATTTAGTAAATGCAGAATGATCTAGAGTCTCCATTTAAATTCTAGTAAGATTTTTCAACACTAGTTTTGTTCAAGGTAGAAGGAAGAATTTCCATACATCAGAGAGGACTGCGTTAAAAAGGCACTTGTCTAAAACATATCTTGTTTATAGTGGAAGACTTGGCAACACTTAATGAAGTTTCTTGGAAGAGTTTTGTATGAATACTCACATGGGTTACGGCAGAAAAAAGTTAATATTATGTGTTCTCATCTTTAGATGGGATCTTTTCTGAATTTTCCTCTTATTTGTTTACAAAATATCAAATTAGTTTGTTGTCATGTTGATGCAGCCTGTAGAAATACTTGAAATCTCAAAATACAGTTTTCCTAGAAAAATGGCTTCTCAGCTAGAAAATTGTTTCACACACAGTTCTGATTTCTGATTTTGGAGAATAAGATATATCTGAATGTTATGACTTGGTAAGGGACAACCCTTCCCTCACACAGGACTATATTCTCAAATGATATTAATTTTTGCTCTAGTGGATCTATATAAATATGTGTCATTTGTCTCTTTCTCACAAAAGATAATATAATATGCAGCTTGCCATTGCAGTATTGTAATAAACTTTGATCTTAGCTGTCTTTTAGAAGTCATACATTTTAAATATTTAATTTTGATTTTAGATGCAGAGAATACATTAAACATAATCCTCTTTTTCCACACCCTGCCCCAGGTAAACTAGCAGTGATTTATGAGAATAAGATATACTTCAGGTCTACCTGATTTCTCTATAATAGTTATGAGTCAGATTGGAGAAAATAATTTATAACCATTAGTGCAGATGATAAGGGTGGTGCAACATCACATTATTGGTGTATGCAGTAACTTCTTTCTTTGAATATTTAAGAGACTTTCTTGTAACTGCAGCACTATCGTAAAGAGAAGGTTCTTCCTTAACTGACTACAACAACAGTGTATCTGATAAATATCCCACAGGAATTTCATGTATTACTCACAGTAGACAGGGTAATACATACATCAAATAGAGATCTTATCTTGTTCCTTACTTTGTGTGTTTATTAATAACAAGTTGCAGCCTCTTCTATTACCTTTGAAAAAAAAAGTTATTGCAGGACTATGGAATGTTTAGTCCCATAATTGTTTCCATAAATCTGCTGCTTCTTTCAAGCTTAACAGGTCTCTGCAGCCATAATATCTCCTTCTCTGTGATCTCAACACCCTAAATTGCTCCTGAGTATGACTTCACCACTTACTTCAATTTCACTATGTATCTTGCACAAATTTAAACATCTCAAACAGATCAGTCAGTCCCATAATAGTATCCTGTAGACTCATGTCTCAGACACTGCATTGTTCTCTATGTTTGTGCAGCATGAAGAACCTCAGTTGCTTTTGAACAACTGCTTCCTATTTTACAGAATCTTTCTTTCTGAAGATATATTTTTATCTGAATTAGGATATGCATCTTAATTCTAAAATGTCTTATTTTTGAGCTCCTGTTGCTTCCTATCTGTTCTCATTCTAACAGCTTGAAAACAAGACATTTTTAACCACTTATTAACATTCTACTGTAGTATATTTTGCTCTTCACAGACCCTTCTCTATATTTTATGCCATATCCTGAATCACATACTGGTCCAGTCTTCTGCTGCATTGCTTAGTTCACATTCCCCTGACCTCAGGTATCTTTGCCTTTCCATGAAATGAGACAAGAAGTAAGCAAGATTTAGAGCATGGATGTAAACAAAGTAATAGGTACTATAGGGAATAGGATATTCCAAATGCCATGAAAAGAAACACTGTCTCCTGTTGAGTGTACTTTGAAAAGTGTAGCCATAGTGTTATTTCCTCTTATGGTGACTATTTCAATACTTTATTTGGGAGCATCTAGGATTTTCAGGGTTTCATTAAAATTAAATACTTTGTCTCCTTTATTTAGTCCCAAGGTTGTTGCGCTTTATTGAATTATTTTTCTGTTGTTTTTTGGAGAGGTTGTTTTAAAGTGGGCTTAGAATACTGCACAGCTATTAGATATTAATACTTTAAATGAGCACCATAAAACCAAAAATGGCAGTGATACTTATGAGGTAAAAAATGGAGTGGCATGTTTTTGCTTAACTATGACAGCAATAATTACAAGTCAAAGGTGGGTAAAAATGTTACAGTATTGTAGACCAGACACTAATTCTTAAGGGAATAAGTATTTTACCTTCAATCAGGAAAAATCAGTAGATTTTATTCTTTGTAGTTTTATTACTAGATTTGGTACAGAAACTGTAGTCACATTTATTCTAAGATCTTCCTATTGAAAATTCTAGTTATACATCACTGCTTAATAGTAACAACAGGTATATAAATAAAGTACAAAATTTTACGAAGGTAAATGTATTGGCAAGGAAAATTAAACCTTAAAACAGGGTTGAAAATATTTTTAATATGATCTAATAAATTTAAAACTTTAGCCTTAATCATGAAATATATTACAGAGAAAAAAATAATTATATTTTTATTAGGAGTGTGTAACATTAAATTTTAGTTATCAAGATTTTTATGTTTTTCACTGAAAGATCTGTTTCAAATGTGTTTAGAACCAATTTATCAAAATTAATAACAACATTTCTAGAAGAAGCAAACATCTCAAAACCTCCAGTATGTGTTTAAAAATGACACACATTATTGTGGTACAGAAGACGTCCCTTGTGGATGACTATTGTTTAGAAAACTGTACCAGTTCTGTTTCATGTCTGTCTCTCCTATGGAGAATATAACAAACAGCAGGCAACTTGGGTTTTACTCTTCTCAAATCTGATAGCTCCCACTGGTATAATAGTTTAATGGTCCCAGAGCATTCCTAAAGTAGCAATTGATTTTAGTCTGAGAGCAGCTGAATTCTCCTGTTCTTCCTCTACCCCTGACTTATTCGTCTGGCATTCTCTTCTCCTGCTTCTAGCTGTTGACTTGAAAAGAAAACTGAGATGGACAGTGCTCCTGGCTGTGGGATTTGACACTTGCTAGGGATGTGAGAGTCTTGAACTCTCTGATGCTGAAAGGGGCCAGAAGATCATTTCTCCAAATGAGGGATCTAGACTGAAGTTTTGTGTGAGCAGGACCACATGAAGATAACAGCAATACCACATTAGCTGACGCTCTGAACACATCTGTCTCTTTGGACTTCTCCATGGGGCATTCACAGGTACTTTCTGTCTAATTTAGGGTCACAGAAGAGCTCTCTGCAGAACATAGGTATCACAGCCCTTCAAGAGAAGCTATGCTAGGGTATGTTCTTGCAAGCCACCCAAGTAATTTGGCCCTGAAAATCAGACCAGATAGATTTCTGTCCAAATTCAGCATCGAAGTAGTTCAAAGTAGTTCAAATGTAGTGGACTTTATGATACGTTTTTTACAAACACAAGCCAAAAGTATTTGGAAACTAAAATCATGCAATGATTCTCTGTGTTAGAGAAGACATTGTTTAATGGATATGAAAAAATAATCCTAAATCCCCTCTTTTAAACAACTACTAATATCTATCTTGTTTTTTGAAATAGCGGGACATTCCAAAATGTATTGAATATGTGAACAAGGGATTGTAACACAACAAAATGAAAACAAGAAACATTTGAAATGTGATCAAAATGGATGTGAAAATATATGTTATTTTTCTATTAAATCAATTTCTATAATCAAAAAAGAATATTAATATCAAGCCTAATTTTTTTCCAGTGGTTTATAAATGCTTTAATCATGGCATCAAGGTTTGAAATTATTTTGGTTCTCTATACACTCAAATTCCTTACTTTGGATTCATTGAAGATTTTTTTTATTCTTGCAGAGAAACTTACAGTAATGCTTCAGTCCTTACCAGATAGACTTCTTAGAGCAGCCATGACGTAGATCAAAATACAGATCTTGCCATTTCAGTGATTTCAAATCTTACTATGAAACAAAACCAAAACACAAACCCCAGCCCAAGCAACAACAACAAAAAAAGTAGCAGTACTTGAGAGGGAGGGGAGACATTTTTTTAATCTATGTTTGGTAAACATGAGACTATTTGACTCTTTTGTTCACTAAGAAAATATTTTTAAAGAATAGTTTAAAGAAGCAGTAAAGGATGAGTCAGGGATAGATTTCCATTTAATTTGTGTGGAAGAGTTTAGGCTTTAAAAGATCAGATTAATTTAGTTGCTCTGCAACATGGATGCAGAGTGAAGAACATGATAACAGCAAGCAGCGTATTTCACATAGTGTGCTAGCTTTGACTGAAGTAGAATTAATTTTCTTCCCAGTGGCTGATATGGGGCTATGTTTTGAATATCTGCTGAACATTGGGTTGATTATACAGAGATGTTTTTGTTATTGCTGAGCAGTACTTACACAGCCAAGGCCTTTTCTGCTTTTTGGGCTGCTACACTTGTGGGGAAGTTGGGGGTAGATGGGAGGTTTGGAAGGGACACAGCTGAGACAGATGACTCAAACTGATCAAAGGGATGTTCCAGACCATATGGCATCATGGTCAGTATATAAAGTGGAGAGAAGGTGGAGGCAAGATGTCTGGTGTGTTGGCATTATTCTTCCCAAGGATTATTACATATGATGGGGCCTTGCTCTCCTGGAGATGGGTGAACACTTATCTGCCCTTGGGAAGCAGTGAATCAATTCCTTGGTTTGCTGTGCTTGTGTGTGCAACTTTTGCTTTCCCTATTAAACTGCTTTTTATCTCAGCTCATGGCTTTCTTTCTGATTCTTTTCCTGACTGCACTGGTGCGAGCGAGCAAGTGGCTGCATGAGGCTTGGTTGCTGCTGGGGTTAAAACACAACACATATATTTATTTCTTTGGCTTTGGAATTGCCCAAATAACATCAAATTTAATCAGAAATTGTTGTAAGGCAAGAAAAGACACTAAACAAAGTTGGGCTAAGGAAAGAGAGAAGATCTTTGGAGAAAAAAATAACTTCCTGTGGCTTTCATGACAGAACAAAGGCTTCCTCTTCTCTATGGGAATATATTCTTTATCTTTTTATTTACTGTACGTCAATTCAATTTTTAGTTACACCTTTCCTTTTTATTCTTCTCTCTCATTCATTCAGCTCCATGAAATTTCACTACAGTCCACTTAGCTCACTTTGGATTGGATTGGATTGAATTGGATTTTCTATGTTGCTGTTTATCTGGGAAGCAATTTCTAATGCTCAGCAGAGTTGCAACATATGGTTTTCATGACATAAGATTTCATCATAACCTCTCATCTCAGTTCAGATCTGTTGGTAGCCCCATTAACCTTTCTGGGAATATGTGTCTAGTTTCAAGTACTCTTGATTGATACATGAATTTATATTAAGACTTAATAAAACAAGATGAAATGCAAATGAAAAAAAAATCATGAATTAAAGCAATGAGTTAGTACATATGGAGTTCAGTGTGTGGCAGCCACCAGGCTTTTCTCAGCTCTAACAATGTTTTCATCTTTCAAATATAATAATGTTGATAGCTTGTACCTATTTCAGCAAAATAGCCTGATTAGATGACAAACACAAAATATACACTGTGGCTTGTTATCAAATTTGCTCTTATTTTACCAATCATCACAACTAGAATGTTTCTATGTACAAGAAATGCTGAAGTTCATTAAAAAAACCCCAACCCTTAAGTCATAAATTATTTCCTATTTAATTAGAGGATTCACTGGCAGTCAGGAGCAAGCTCCAACTATATAGGTCCACGGTCATTTGTAATTCTCTAAAATATATGGAGTAAAGTAAAAATGTGCTTGTGGAAAACATATTCCCAAGGAAGAAAGATTTTTTAGTCTGGAAAAGAAAAAGGATCTATTTATATTTTACAATTGTGTATCTATGTGTTGATTCTTTGCCGCTATCCCAGGGCCAGCTGATTGTGGTATATGGCTAACTTGTAGGGGTATGTTACCCAAAGAGATTGTGTTGATACATACTTAGAGATAAAAAAAAGCTCTGACAACTGCTTCTAGGTGGTTCTGCTTGAGCTGAAGTGTTGGACCAGGAGACCTCCACCTCAGCCATCTTGTTATTCTACGAATGGCAGCCAGGACAAGTTTATGAAAACTACATTTCTGTTGGGTTCTACTTATATAGAGGCTGTGTTCTCACAGTCCACTGAAATGTAACAGTAAGTCTAGACATTGGCTGTGTATGTTTTAAAATTCTCATCAATGCTTCAGAGAAAATAATGCACAGAAAAATATTTTAGCTATTAGAAAGTCATGTGTCAGGTTTAAAGTAGTAGAATAAGTTCTTTATTTGGGAATGAATTCTGTCATTTGGGAATTAATTCTGTGTATTTTACAATATGATAAATAGTAGTCTGCATTTATTTAGAGGGAGGGTATTGACTAAATTTGATTGGATTCCTGTGTATTAGATGGTTAAAGTTATTGAATCTTCTCTTATCTGTGTAACAGCCTCTTTAAATTAATATCAGCTTGCTAATATGATTATCTTCAGCTCTAAAATTTACACATATAGAGCCCCCTCTTTGTTTAATTGAGGCTTGCTTCTTTAATAATTTCAGCATTGTGATAAAAAAGTTGATTTTTTAATATGCCTCCAGCATTGCTCTTCATATTCTTAAATTTAGCAATCTATTGTGGTTAGTTTTCATATTTGGTATGATGGTCATTTTAGGAAAAAAAACCTACTTATATGACTAACTACTTATATGAATTTAAAATATGTCTTAAATGAGAATTTTATTCTATAATGGATAAAATTTTCAATGAATGATAAGGTGGCACAGTTTTAAAGTATAGTTATGAGGTGGGTTTTTTACAATACCCAGCTATTGCAAACCTGAAGTTACAGAAATTCAGTACATGAGGCAGAGGAAGTGCCACATTTGATAACAGTAGGTAAACTGTCTTTGGGTAATTTGACAACTTTTTGATTGTAGTGAAGCATAGAATAAGGGCTTTACAGTTAGGAATTGTGAAGCAGGTATGTTTTATTTCCAGCTGGGATGCACTGGAGAATATCTCCTTCAAACTGTGCGTACTGGTCAAGACAAGGTCCAGGTTTAAATACACATTAATCCCACAGACCCACACCTCCCCATCTGCCCATTCCCCACCTTCTCTTGCTTCCTATTCCAGTTAGCTGCCACCCCTCCTGGTGGTCCTGAGTTGGGGTCTTGGGAGGAAAGCCAACATCTTCCTCAGGCTGATCTTTGCCTCTGGGCAGGGGGAGTGGAGGTTTGGCTGTCTTTCAGGTCACTTTGCTCTTGCCAAAGATTAGGAGTTCAATTTTGCTGGATTCAAGCAAAAAAGTTCTGCTTTATCAATTTTTGACAAATACCTAGGTCCTGCTTTGCTGAGTTTCAACATTATACATCTTACCTATATGACTTCTACTTAGTAACTGCCTAACAAGCAAGCTTAATAGCTAATCTTGAATGTTCTCAGTAAGAGCTGTTTCTTTACTTTTACAAAATCACCAAAAGCTGCTTCTAAAATCCTGTATTTTTATATTCATAAACATGCTTCATATCAATATAATATAATTAATATTAATGCTTATAAGCAGTGCTTGATTACTGAACTGTGTACTTGCAACAGTTGTTTCAGTTGTGTTTCTGAAGAGTAGTTTTATCAGCCTGATGAGCTGAACTGTTAACTAAACATGGACCAGATCCACACATAAGTTTTTTATGAAAGCTACATCAGTCCAGTTCAATTCTGAATTGTACAAAGACAGAAGTGCACAAGACAGAATAATTACAAAACTCACACTGATTCTGCATCCTAAAACCTGTAATTCTCTTCCCATGGGAAAAGACATATACTATCTCAGATCTAGAAATCTAAATTACTATGTCTAAATATGTATAGATTCATTAAAATTTTAATTCTGTTTAATTTGAATGTCAGTACAATGTTTTACTGTACTGCTTAGGCATTTACTTTTGCACTGAGAGGATATGGACAAGGCCATTCCTGATGAACGAATTCTGTCCCTTCTTAGGAGATTATTTTAAATTTAATTAGGTCCAAGGTTGGCCAGGCATGTTGAATTTCCCTTAAGGTGTTAGAGATTCAGTCCTCAGATTTTGTGATAGCCTGATGATCTTTGAGGACACAAGTGCAAATGAAAATATAAGGAAGAAGGCTGATGTGTCTTCAAAGAAGACACAAAGCATTCTCTACATGTATGTGTGTATTCTTTGCTCAATACATTTCCTAACGAGATGAAATACTTGGATATCAATCCACCACAAATGATAGAAAGATGCCCTTTCCTCATATGCTGTACATTGTGTCTGAATATACATATATATATAGTATGTGTTTACATGGGAAAGGAAAATCCCAATTTTAATTCAACATTTTTGTAAACTTTTGTTGAAATTACTTTCACTTACTGAAAAAGAAAAAAATTGTTACATAAATGACTGTCTTACCAATAGGTGCCTGAAAAATGTAACTATACCATCAGGACACAGTTAATCCCATCTACCTCTAAGTACTGCACTGCACTATCAGTGATGCTACCCCACACTCTACCATGAGTATTTTAAAATTATTGACTGGTTCTGCTGAAAATTGACATGTAAAACTAAACTGGCTGCAGCGGAACCTCAATTCAGTGACTTGGAAACTGGCATATGAGAAATTACAAAACAGAAGCAGTGTATTGCATCATTTACTGCCTGTTAATAGTACAGTGCATTTACTCTTCCACTTATGATTTAAATCAGTATATATTTCATGCACATCTATTAATCCTGAATTGTAAGGATATTTCTATATATTAGAATATGCCCTGAGGCTTCCCTTTCCCCTCCCTTTCATCAGTTCTTTTTGTCACATCCTTCAAACACCTAAAAAGGAAGCTCATGAGAACATTCCCTGGCATTAATCACAGCAGTATAAAGTGTGGAGCTATTGATTGCTTATAACTGCATCTTTTGAACATTCAGTGCCATTGTGTTCAAAACATGATGAATGCACTTGCAGATTGCTTTGTGTGTAGTGGTCATAAACTCCAGTTAATGGCTGAATTAGTTTATAGTAAATGAATAATATCCAGGGAATAAACTGCTTGTCATATTTTTTCCATTCTGAAAACAGCAGTCATAATTCAAGTAAGTACATGTGTCAGCTTCCCAAAATGTGGAAAAGTGTCCTGTATAAATAAAAGTATTCATGTTTAAAGCCATTATCTGAGGAGTTTCAGGAAACAAGCTGACATCTGAATAATCATTTCATCTTTTGAAGTGATTTTTTTTTATATGCATGCCATTAAAAATTTAAAGAACCTGGCATTCTTTTTTTTGTGTTATAGGTGGATACTTCTAGAAATCTCCCTGTTTTGGGGTGGGGTTTTTTTTTCACTTTTTTTCTTAACTCATCAGTAGAGTTTCTTGCTTTTTACCCAAACAAACAAGCAAAAATTAATCTCAGAAAGGTCAGAAAGAGACTGGTGAAATCCCACATGGAGAGTTAACTGACTTGTTGAAAATGAATGGTTTACTGAGATTCTAAATCTAGGGGCAAACCAGATTGAAATCAGGCTTTCTCAATTTCCCTGATGATCTGGGAGTTCTTTACCAACCTTAATGATTCTGTGATTATTTGGAAGTTCTGTCTCTCTTAGTTCTCTTTTTCCTCTTCATTCCTCCTGAGCTCAAAGGAAAACACTTAATTTTGACCTCACAGGCTTTAGTCACTACGGTTTGTTTGTTTTCCCTGTTACTTTACTGCCCAGTAATTGTTTTTTCTGTACCTACCCCAATTAAACAAAGTATCTCTCTGTAGTGAGACTCTGATCTTGTCCTCCAACAACCCTGCTGTCCAGCGCAGTTTGGAATAATGCCTTTTCTTCTATGAGTCTCTGCTGCTGTTTTTTCTTCATTTAGAGAAGGTTGAATGAATCAAACCCAGTGTCGTGGTGTGGATTGGAAGGGGAAGCATGGACCACAGGATCCTTCCCATAGCAGCCTGAATGGATGGCAGCATAAACAGCAAGGTCTAGCAAAATGTACTTACAGATGTAATACTTGCAACTGTTTGATGGGGACAGCAAGGTTTTAAGCCCATCCCATTCCACACTGACTGGTACAAGAATTCTAGAGAAAAAATGCTTAATATTTTCTTTTTTTGCTGAAGTTCATTATTACTAATCAGTGACTATACTGCTTTCACAACTGCATTGTACTCTGGTTCCCAGTATGAGAGTATCGACAACACAAATAGCTAGTTCAATTAGCAATATTGCAGAGCATATTATTGGCTGATGCATCATACTTCTACTTCTCTATTTAAATGACTGAGAGACTGAATTTGTTTCCTGTTTTAAGATATTTTATTGTTATAAAAAGGAAAATATGTTAGAAGATATTTTTCCTGTCTGATTTTCATCACAGGGCTTTAAATATCCCAGTATCCCACTATTTTTCTGGTGCTTAAGTTGACAGCGCATGGATTTTTTACAGAATAAATCAGCTGAAATCTGCTGGTTGTGCTGGCTAGCATGCTTTTTGTTTGTTTATGTTTTATCGCTTAAAATTCTGATGTGAAATCCCAGTTTTTGAGAGCTGGAAGAATTACGTTTGGCAATTTGTTTTTGCCATTGACTTTGGAAAAACAAATGGCAATTTGTTTTTGCCATTGACTTCTTTATATATAGACATTGAAGGAAATACAACTTCTGAAACAACTGTGTAAAGTTGAATTAATCTATTTTCAACTATAAAACATACATCATAGTTGAATTATTACTTTCCAAAAAACCTTAGAGATACATAGGAAAGTGCAATGTAGGAAAATTTGAGCTTAGTTGAACTAGTAATTGTGTTACCACACAGCTGCTTGCTCACTACTCCCCTGAGATGGGGGAGAAAGTCACAGGAGTAAAAGTGACAAAACTCGTGGGTTGAGATCAAGGCAGTTTAATAGGTAAAGCAAAAACTGGGCATGCAAGTAGAGCAAAATAAGAAATTCATTCACCACTCCCTACAGGTAGGCAGGTGCTCACTTGTCTCCAGGAAAGCACCGCTCCAGCAAGCCAGTGGTGAGTCTTCTTCTCCTCAGCTTAATATGCTGAGCATGACACCTCTGCAATATCCCTTGGGTCAGCTGGGATTGGCTCCTCTTGGCTGTGCACCCTCATCCTCTTTGTTGTTAGGGTGGTATGAGGAGCAGAAAAAGGCCTTGGCTCTGTGCAAGCACTGCTCAGCAACAATGAAAAATCCCTGAATTATCAGCGCTGTTTTCAGCATAAATCCACAATACAGCCTCTGGGAAGAAAATTAATTCTCTCCCAGCCAAAACCAGCACATCACTGAATGGATTAGAGATGAAAATCTGTTCCTGTTGCACCTCTAAAAACCATTTAAACAATGACAGGCTGACTCAGCAACACTGCTATAGATTCTGAAGGAGCTGTAAAATGATTAAGTGGCACAGTAAAAAATACCAGATTCAAAGAGTGAAATCTGAGCAACTAAAAATGAGCACATGCATTTATAATTAGTGTCAAAATAACAACTTCTTATTAAAAGTGAGATGTGAGAGTTTCAATCAACATTTAACAAACGTATTCTAGTCTACTTAAAGCAAATTGAGAGGTGGTGATAGCAAAGATGCAATAAAATGTGGATTTTTTAATTGTACACTACTTCATTGTCTATTACATCTTTTGAAGGGATGGTAGTAGCAAAACCTACTAATATATTTAAAAGAAATATATATTTGAAGATGTTCACAGTTCTTGACTATTTTACAGTCTTGTCTAGGAAAACTATTGGGACGCCAAAGCAAACAAATGTAAAAATCTGTGTGTGCTCAGCAATGAATGAGCACACTTCTGTGCATTGGATGTTGGTTATCTGGTCAACAGAATGACACTGAGGCTGTGCAGTTTTGAGTAAAAGTGTTTTCCAACTTGAAAGTACATATTTCTCAGCTAGCCAAGATTACCTTCCTAAGTGTAATTCATAATGTCATTCATGCCAACATGTTTTTATAACAGTTGCTTACTGTGACTGCCCTGCCAGACGTGACATTTTCAACAGCATCTTCTAGTCACAGGAGTTAATTGTTTTTCATGGGCATCTTGGTTGTCAATGGATTTGTGTACCAGTAGCACAAACATTACTGAAATTGAAATATCAAAAACTATTACCTTACCATAATAGAAATACAGAAACCAATATCACAAGCATTAGGGAAAGGGAAATACAAGCCAGTAATATCACTTTAACATGCCATTCAAAATCTGACTTTATTATCCCAGAGATTATTCTGACCAAAATTATGAGAGACTTTTTGAAAAATCATTATTTATTTTTAGTTGAGTTCTTGAAATGTTTTCTGATTTCAGCTAAGAATAATTTCTGTCTTGCAGGTTTGATGAAAAATTTTATGCTAAGTTGATATGATGTGTTGCTCTAATGAATCTCAGTTGAGTCAGATTTCTGCTACTTACCACGTATTTCAGGGAATACAAAAGCAATGTGAAAATTACTCTTGATAACCTTAGTTACCTTTGAAAATGTGATATTATGAGCAATTATAAAGAGGTAAAAAAAGAAAATAATGAAAATCAGGGCTTTTTTATTGATGGCAGTGGTTTTGAGCATAAAGCTTCCTTTAAGTGTTCTGTGTAGTTAAATGCCTATTTTACTTTATCATTATGAAGTGTAAGATTATTGATATTTAGTTTTAAGTTCCTGAAAACTCTTATCTTTCTGTTTGTAAACCCTTTTATTAGTTCCAGCAACAACAATAATTTTCAAAATGGTGAATTCTTTGAGAGTATTTGAGTTTGAGTTATTATTTTCACCATCTGACAAAGCACTTGCATATTTCTGTGAATTTTACATAAGTATGTAAAAATATATATGTGCATGCATTGAAATTCAGACTACCCATACTGTACCAAAATTGGGATGTAGGTAGGCACCTCAACTTGAAAGAGAAATTCAGGATCCTGTCCTCAGACGCTGCCTACTCTGGTAACACTTTTAGCTATTCAGCCCCTCAGTTGGACTAAACATCTAAACTAGCATGTGCTCAGAAACAGGCACCACCTCCCACTTTTAGTCCAATATAGAAACTGAGTAGGAAGAGACACAGTCTCCACCTAAATCTCCAACCTCTTAGGCATACTCAGACTATATTTAGTACATTGATAACAGTAAATTCAGAAAATAAATGAAACAGAGGTGCACATTCTGATTCATGCCCTTTTGCAGAACTGCTTTGTAATTGTTACAGACTCCTGTTTAAATACTTATTTTACAGTAAATTCTAAGGCTTTAGGTCTCTCAGGCTCACTTAATGCAGATCTGACACCACAGAACAAGCAATGTTCTGTGAAACCAAGGTGGTGACCCACGTGTTGATAAAAAGATGTTCTCTTGGTGACATTAGTAAGGAGAGTCTCACTAAGGAGTGTGAGAGAATTTGGGGCAACAGACTAGCTGCCACTATCAATATGTCCTGTACGTTCTGTAGGACTACCTCAACTATTAATTGATCACCTCTTAAATTAATGCAGTTCAAAGTGTAAAACAGAAAATGAGTTGCATCTTTCTGTTTGCTTTTACAACTGGCTGGTAATCTTTGATGATTTTGGAGCTGCTGGTCACCTCAGATATTCTACACTTGAGGGTGGACAGACTGTTGAGAGCAGGAAACCTTTGCTGCAAATACATTAAGGGTGGAAGATATCCATAACCATTTGGCAAGTCTGTTTTCAAGTAACAGAGGACAGTTCTCAGGAATTTTCTGTTTCACAAGCTGTGGAGTAGGCATAGTTCCAAAGAATGAGCAAAGGCAGATAAAGAGACAAAGCTTGGATTGTGGGGTATATTTTGGTGACCTGGAGTTCTTTCCCTGTAAGAAAGGGTTTCTGAAAAGAAAGTTATCATACAATGAGTTTCAAATTCACCCTCCCGATTAAGAAGAAGCATCTAATAAACAGAAGTGGATTTTTTTCTTTTTAATAAATCATCTAAAAATCATTAAAAACTATTTTTAGTAATGGAGAATATATTCATAATATACATGGGATTTTTATTGAAGAGTTTAAAGGACATTAGCTAGTGAGGAACTCTTATTAAGTAAGAAAGATTATTGAAGTCACACAAAATGCGTAAGAACTAACCCTATCTACTACAGAGTATTCTTTATATATATATATATATATATGGTCCTATATATATATTCTGTGTATAATATATGTATGTATTGTATGATTTAAATCCATTCTCTTTACCTAAAATAAGACTGAAACATTCACAAATGCTTCAGAATATTTTATCTGTATGCTAAAGAAGTGTTTTCCGTATGTATATTGGCTAACACTAATTTTAACCGTGGAGACTATATTCTTTCACGTGACTTCTGGAAGAAACTGTGTGGAACGCACAAGTGTTGGAATAAAACACAGTAAGAGGGCAATATTGGCTGGGGCTACCTTGCAGCACAGTTTTGAGACTTCAGTACTCATCTGTCAACGCTGCCTGTAGATAATCAGATCTCCTATTTTTGCTTTAAATGTGGGAAAATTTCATGGTGACACAAGAAGTTTAAGTGGGAAAACTTCACTGTTGTATGCTTTGTGGTTAATTTTTTTCTCTTTTTAAATATTCTAATCCCTGATGTATAAGTATATGCAAAACACTTTCTAAATTGAATAGGAATATGGGCCCAATATTTCTGAGAATTGCCAGCACTTCCCAAGGGAAACTTTTCAACAGTTTTCCTTGTTTCAAAGCAATGGTGTATAAACAATACTTCTTTCTCATAACAATTTCTTTCCCAGAGATGTTTTGCTATTTCTGTTACTTAACCAACAGAGTGAGGTGTCAATCCTATGGACCAATAAAGTGCCTTTTTAGCTCAGCATGTTATAAAAAGGCTGAATGAATTGTAAATAATTCCTTCTGATATTCTTCTGCCTTCTGACTAAAGTCAAGCATTTTTTACTTAGTGTCCTATTGTGACATGGGAGGACTCTAGGAGCATACCTAAAACATTCCCAGTTATCAAAACATTTGAAAGGGTTTAATCATACTTTATGTAATTTTATACAGAGGCAGTGGTAAAAAACATGCTTTATTTTAATGTCTTTCTAAAATTATCATCTATATAAGCAAAATATTTCATAATTACTTTATAGTCTACAAAATACTTTTAAAATTCATCTATGGTATCTACATGTCAGATTTGCAGAACATACTCCTCATCTCTGCAAATTAAAGGGCTGAGAATATGGACACTTAGAGTCTGATTTAGTTAAAATTATCCCCTGCAGCAGAGGGTGGGTATCTGTTCTTCACAGCTGAGAATGATTTTCATAATTGTGCAGCACTCAGCAGCTGCAAAATCCCTGAGGATGCATGTTGCTCCTCTTCTAGAGCAGCCTGGGTTTGCCCTGCCTGGCAGAAGCAGTTTGACCCCTCATCTCTCTTACACTCATCTTGATGTGTGTTTCTGGAAGTGCCTGGTTTCCTCGAGTCATCAGAGGAAAGTTGTAGACGCTACAAGAAATGCATGAGAATTTTTTCCTTACTGATTGACAGATTCATTTAGAACGATTCAATGAACCTTTAAATAATGCATATTCTCTATCTGCCTCTGCATTGGTAGAGATAATTTTCTGACACATTGCCATCTAGTGGCATTTCTCTCGTGGAGCCTATTAGAGGACACTAAATCCCTACTTCAGGCTGCATAATCTTTCCTTAGGCGGCCATATCTATGTGATAGATACATTTGAAAGAAAATAAAAGGAAAAAAAGAGAGAAAATAAGATTAATCTTTTTAATTTTAGCAGAAAAAAAATTAAAGTGAATAAAGTAGTTACCTGCCTTAAAGCTGGTTTTATTTCTAAGTAAAACATTATTCACATTTTCAATTAATTATTAAGGAGAAATTTAAAAGCACTAAAGCTAAAACCTGTATTCACATAAAATTGCACATCTATTTCTCTGAAAAGAGCCTGAAGATAGGAACTTTTAAATAGATCTGACATATTATTCTGATACCTTGAAATTGTGCTACTTGCTTGTGGGCAAATTTTAAAATATCAACTTCTTGGTCCTGATGATTCACAGATATGTTTAAAACATTACTAAATAATTGGTTACTGTTATTTCAAAGAAAATTATCATTTCTCCAGGAGTTTTGACTCATTTGTTCCAACTAATTTAAAATTGCATGAACTGAAAATACAATTGTTAATCACAGAAAAGAAATTTCACTCATTTTAATAAAAACAATTAGTTCTGATGAATGTTAGTATGAGAAGTGATAAAGTTATTTCATCAGAAATTAATTTAAGTATAATTATAAACAACAGAATCTTTGCACAGATTTTTGTCTTGTGCATATTTATGCTCATTTTATGTGCTCAGGTCCACAAATCCACCTAAGCTCACACATATATATATATATATATGTACACTATTTATGTTCCTATGCACTGTGGAAATGCCCAGATATTCAATGTAGTAATTAGGATACTAACAATTGCTCATTAAAATTTAATTATTTTAGATAATTAAAAGATTTATATTCCATTCCTACATTTCTACATTCCTACAATTCTGTCTGTGAGAGCTTTTGCAAAGGCAGTCAAGAATCAATGCCAGAAAAACTTGGACTGATTAAAAATGGAGAGAAAAATAAAAATTTGAATCGAAATGTAGAGTAATATATGGCTTGCTAAGATATCTAAATTAAATTTTTAGATATGTTAGAAAAATGTAGTAGCTGGAGCATCCCTACTATACTTTGAATGTATAGAAATGATTAATAGGAGACGTGACACATAAATATTGATAACATACAGTTGGTAACCCATTGTTTGATGATTGTGGACTGTTTTCTAAGCATTTCTATCTAGTCTCTAAAATATTTGAAAATACAATGATACATTTTGAATCTCTGAAATTAATAGCATTTCAGAGATTCATAACTGCTAGCATGGTTACAAATTTTTTCTTACAGTCAGTTTTTAAGAACTTAAGTCCTATTTGAAATCGATGTATTTCTTTATTAACCACTGGGTATCTAATCATAAGGTTGGTCTTACCTTGTGTCAGGATAGCAGGAATTTGAATAGCACAACATTTTCTTTGACATGGGTTGGGGATAACAACATTACTTGTGAGTAGCAAAGTCAAATATGAGCAACAAAACTCACCCAATCCTGTCCCCAAGAGAGTTAGCATGCTAAACTACTGTTTTCTTTATCTACATACCATTAAACAACTGTATAGATTTCAGCAGAAATATGGATTTCATCTATTTTTAATAGAATGATATATAGATAGAGGTTTTCTGCTAGGTATAGATTAGCTATTAATATTTTTAATAGGGTGGCTGTGTGCAGGAACTGGTATAGACATGAATAAGATGTGACTAATGCATTTTTTAACTTGGATGTATTTTAATAAAGTATTGAGGCAGAAATTCTAGACAGCTTAACACAAAATGATGCAATAATGTCAATATAGTGCTCACAATATGAAATTATCACTCAAAATTCAAGGACACAGTTACAGGGGTGTAAATTACATCTTTGATAAACGATAATCTTTGATACTTAAAAGGATTAAAATACTTTTACTGTCACCAAAATGCCTTAATATTATTTAGACAACATGCTGACTTGAGTACCTTGAAGCTTCTTATTAGCATTTATACAAATCAATCAATAATGCCTCTCATTCACTGCTCATTTTGGTAAGGAAAATGCCAGGGTGTTAATGTGAAGTGACATAGCCTTGAGTGGTGCTGAGGGAATTACATACTCTCTCTGTAAATACAGTTTTATTCTGATGAATCTGAGGAAGGTGTAAAATGGCCTGAGAAAAGATCTGTGTCTGATACATAAAGACAAAGAAAGAACAGGAAATAGTTTTCTCACTCATGACCAGTAAAATAGATAATGGGCTATGTGAGTGGGAATAAAGAAAAAGGAGCAGCAGTAATGTAGGAGGTTCAAGAGAAAATTTCAATTATATGGAACTTAAGAATGCATATCCAGAATATAATTCAGTGCAAGCCAAGGAGTAACAGTGACACATTGCTAATGGGTTAATTAGGAAGGATTTATGGCCAAAAGTATGAGGGAAACACACAAAGCATAAGGTAAAAAATTTTCCTCATGTAGAATGGGAAGGAAATTATTTCTGAACTTCTGAGTAAACTTCTCATAATGCCTTCTGAAACCACGTTCATCTGGATTTTAAGTTCAAGATAATGGAGGAGAAAAGATAACTATGTATCCTAGAATCACAGAATATGCTGAGTTGGAAGGGATCCATGAGAATCATGGAGTCCAACGCCTGTCCCTGCACAGGACAGTCCAAGAGTCCCAACCATGTACCTGAGAGTGTTGTTCAAATTCTTCTTGAACTCTGTCAGGCTTGGTGCTGTGACCACTTCCCTGGGGAGCCTGTTCCAGTGCCCAAACACCCTCTGGATGAAGAATCTTTTCCTGGTATCCAACCTAAATCCCCCTGACTCCTCTCCATGCCATTTCCTCAAGTCCTGTCACTGGTCATGAAAATGAAGAGGCAGTTGTTAAAATTCCCAGTAAAGCATTTAACCCTTGTAGTGTTCATCATGACCACATTAATAACTTTAGAATAAGAATATTTTGACATTTTGTGTTGCTATATGATTTTACATTGTCCATGGTGTAGCTACTATGTAAATTGTGCCTGGAAACCTGGCATATATTTTAGGTACTAGAAGAAGACTTAGACAACTGAAAACTGAAATTGAAGAGGATATGATACCCTGTAGTCATAATAATGCTTTGGATTGATATTTGGCAACAGAGGAAACTTAGAGCTTTATAGCTTCTGGTATTGGCAGAAAAAAATTATTTGCAAAGTGGTATTTTGGGCACAGGACAAGTGACGGTGTGTGTGTTCTCAGATTGTCTTCTCAACCTGCAGATTATCCAAAGCAGCATGTACTGACTGTGCCCTTTCTTTCCAAGACTCATTTTTTACTTGTTTCTCCTGTCTATTGTATTTGGACAATATTTTAATGACTCTTTTCCAAGAGCCCCAATACAGTCTTTTCTATAGAAAACAGCATTCTCAAATCTTTGAAATCCAGTGAGATGTGGAACATATAAACCTTTTACGTTCATTCCCAGGAATGAAGGAACAGTTCTTTAACTGCTACTATGATATTGTATAGCCATTGTGGGTGCTAACAGAAATGTTTCAAGTGACCATAACCATAATATTTATTTTTTATTCCCAAATTCCAAAGTTAATCTTAAGATTTTGAGACTTTTTTGAAAGAGTTGACGATGGTGTTGACATGAAAGATCAATACATCCATTGACTTGTATTCCTAGAAACTTTCCTTCATTTATCACCATTCTATAGCTAATTTGTTAACATTGTGCTCTGAGAAATCTTGTTTCTTCACTTATTGTGAAGAAATTGTTATTTGATTTTCAATTTTATTTGGAATTGTTATTTTGGCAGGATTTTTTTGTCAGACAATGGGCAGAGATTATTGTCTTATGTTCCAAAGGTACATAAACAATCTCAGTTGTACAAAACCCTTCCCTCTAGATCAAAACAAGCTATGCTGACCCTTGTATCAATTGGTGAATACAGGATACAGGGAAAGAAGAAAGCCCTTGATCAGATGTCAGGCACTGCACATTACCTCTGTCGGAGCATGAAGGTATATGTGTGTAGTGATAAAACATTCATATCTTTATATTTCAAATGAAAAACAACTAACACAAAAAAAATTCTGATCAATCAATTTAAAGAGCAATCCAAATCACTTGAAAAGATATTAGGTGTAAGAAAGCAGCAAGAAATGCTCCAACATAAGCCTTCTTGAACAGCAAGAAATGAGGAAGATAAAAACTGAGATAAAAACTAATACTGAAATTGAAGAAGAGAAATATATACATTTCCGTTAAAACAAATTGTACTTGAGATATAATCTCAGTTTACACAATACAGAGATTTCATTTTCTTCTTAAATATACCTCAGCAACTCCCTCCACCCCCCCC
>VZUI01094876.1:0-41946 GCA_013401135.1 Cettia cetti
TCCCTTTCAGAGAAAACCTACCTCCCACTCAACCCTGTGATGAACCCCATCCAGGTTGTCATCTTAGATTTCTGCTGTTACTACATGGACACGAGTGCCAGGAATTTGAAGGACTCTGTTGTATGAATTTAACATCAAAAGCACCCAACGTCCACACTGCCCTCAAAGAACTGAGAAGCATGATGGGACAAATAAAGCAAGAATCTGAAGACTGGTTCAGCAGAATATTCAAGGACTGGGGACACTCAGGGTGGTGGACTTCCATCATCAAAACAATTCTGTTGTTTTTTGTTGTTTTGTTTTTAATTGTATTAGCGTTTGGGATTCTATGCTGGCTAATTCTAAAGGCCCTCAGTGGTCTGATCCCTATCACCTCAGAGGCCAGCCATGCAGAGCTTGCAGGCCAAAAGCAGCCAAGGCTGCCCGAAAATCAGAGGTGGTGGGCAGACACACATTCTGCATAAGGGCAGGCCCAACGCCTTTCTTTTAGGTTTTTTTTTAATAACAAAAAAGGGCGAGATGTTGTGTTGCACAAAATGTAGCTAGTCCATGTTGCACTGGGTGTCCCTGTTTACAGGAAGTGTTTGTAAAACCTACCTTCCCAGAAACCCCTGAACCTGTATACTTGACACCACCTGGTGTCCACTTCTCCTGGGGTCTGCCTCCATTGGCCGGCAGACCATCTCCCCTCCTCCCTCCTTCACCGAGGGCATAAAACCTGGCTCCCCAGGTGATAACTTCCTCTTTGGATCCCCGGGACTGCATGGTGTAGGTTCTGCATTAAACAGCAGGACTGTTCCTGAGGAACTGAGAGCGCCTTTTGTCTTTGTCCTCACCCCGGTTTCCTCCGAGGTTGATCTGCTAGCCAGGCTTGGACCCTCGAGGAGTGGGAACCGGGGCAAAAGTGCTCTTTCTGGAACAGTCTGTCTCTCATCAGGGTTATCAATACTTGATAACAAAGCAAATGTTTTACTTTACCTCCCTAAATTATCCATATCCAACTTGGAATACTTCAAAAAATGTCTTTTTGTAGGAAGACCTTTACCCACTACCTACCCACTCTCCCCACCTGGGTATCAGAAAAACTAAATAAAACCTTCAGCATAAAAGCAAACACTTCAAGTTATCCTGTTTCTCTAGTTATGATGTTCCAAAGCAAAATTCTACAGTATAAACATCACAGTACAAAAATTTGGTCTTTTCTTAGGTATATGAAATACTCCACTCCTTTTTCTATCCAAGTTGGTCATCACAGTTTTAGCTTTTCAGTAGCTGTGCTTCTCCAGAAAGCAAAAATAAACTTGTAAAGCCTCATTTCCAATTTCGTCTGAAGTTGGCCTCCAGTGAGAATAGAGTGAAGCAGCTGAAATGAACCAATGTTTCTTGCAAGTCTCTCAATGGTTCAAGTAAAGCCTTCTTCAGAGCACTGTAGATAAAATATTTTAACCTTTTCCTCTCAGAGAGATTAACTCAATTCTCCAAACTGAAGTACTCAAACCCCCTTGAATTAATGGAGGAAAAAGAGTTCAGACATTATGCTGTTAGAATATGTGCAGCTCCTGTGAAGCTAAAGGCTAAAGTAGAAGAAGCTTTAAAAGTTTTCTTCTTGACTACAGAGCCACATGTTTTTTGAAAACCAAATCTTCTATTCATCTGAACCAGAATGGACTGACAGCAGTTCAGACCACCAGCACACCTTAAGAAGCACAGTTTACTCCTTAAACATTAGGAGAAGTACTGGCTCCATTGCAGGCAATGAGACTTTTCATATCATCTTCAACAAGTGCCTGGATTTCATTAACACATAGATAGATGGTGGTAATTGATATGTTAAAAGTTTATAGTGTTCTACTGGACTTGGGTCCTTTGCCTGTTGAAGGACACTTGAAACACAAACTCATTGATAGCTTCTTTTTGGTTAATGGCAAGAGATTCTGCATTGCCTTTAACATGCTGCAGTAATACAGCAGCCAAGACAGATCCAAAACACAAAGATAATAATATGCCTGTGTATATAAACACATGGAAAGTTTGATTTTAAATCATTTGCCTGTAGAGAAGAGTGAAGGGAAGGAGAATTCTTTTTTTTCTCCAAAACGATGCAGGCACTCTGACTCAAAATCAAAGCGAGCGAGTAATTTTTCTTGACAGCTGTGATATGACACCTGCCTGAGTCTACTTCAGTTCTTGAAAAGTGAAAACAGAGATCAGTTACAGAACCACTTTCACTGAACCGGTCTCTCTACACCAGCACTAGAGATTTAAGTACATCAGCAGTGGCTCAGCAATGACTGGAATCCTCACAGTTGGATGTTGCCCTTTCTTGACATCTCACAGCAGGTAAGAATCATCAGGGTCATTTCAAAACCAATTACTTAAGACATAGATTGTTGATTACCCTTATTTGTATTACAAGGGTGCCTAGGAGCCTCAAACACAGTGCTGACTAATGAAGCCCACAGATATTTCTCTGAAACGGAGAAATATGCTACAGTAAGTTAAATTATGTGAGGGAGAACTTATAACTGGATGTTCAATGGTTCTCTAGGCTTTCCACGGTGAAAACATAAATAAGCTTCTACTTAACAGTTACAGCTAGTTTTATGCAACAACATCCTCAGTATATATACAGGCAATCATACAGTTACTAAACAGCTTCATCATGGACACAAATACATGCACACTTCAGATGAGACCTAACTGTGTAGTTGTATTACACTTCCTTTATATTAAAGAACCCCTTGTTAATAACATTTTTTTGGCTATGCATGTATTTCCCATCCAAAACACCCCTAGCAACTTATTATGCAACACAGAAATTGGGCAAGTTTTTTAGTGTCCTGCTTGTGGTCATGAAGACTTAGTTGCTCAAGAATTAAGAGAGCAGGCAGGAGCCTTTTTCAAGTATAAAATGGTGACTTTCCATGTCATTCAACCAGATTTAAGTTTTTGAGACTGTCTTTGACCTTGTAGTCCACAACATAATGTGCAACACTTTTCAATTGCGACAAACCAATAGCAAAATATAGTAAGAGGAAAAACTTCTGCAAACACTCCCCTGAGGCTCCTGTTGTGAGATTATCAATATGCCTCCAGTAGTTTTCTCCATGAATATCCCTTATTTTAGTTCACAATCTGTTCTGTCCTTATGCAAAATAATATTTCTAAACTTTTGTGAGAGATGATAAACTAGTGTACTGACCCAGCAGTACCTTCTCCCATTAGATGTATCTGAGATCTCTGCTCATCAAAGTTAGTAACAATAATTCCCTACATAGCAAAAAAAAAAAAAAAAAAAAAAAAAAAAAGGGCATTACTCATTGGCAGGCCTCTCTGGGTTACCTTTTGGAGAAGCTGCAAGCACAGCAGTGAAATTTACCATAATTCATGGCTGTATATCTAAAAGCTGTCAGACAGAACAAGACTCTATCCAGTTCCCACTATCTACTTTCAATTCCTAAAAAAAACCTCATTAGCTTTATCTTGCCCTCTGAAAAGCAGCAGATAAAAATCAGCCATTGCCTTGTATGTCAAGCAGGAAAGGAAGATGATGATACTTGGCAGAAAGAGTACAAAATGCTCTTCCACACCAGAGCAGCATCAACATGTCCCCAAACACCAATTGTAATAATGATGAGTGTTTACAGAAAGTAACTGATTACACTCTTTGTTCTGTTGTCAATCAGTGGGGGAGTTAATGACACATCTCTTGGATATCGTTCCAAAAGAATGACCTGGCAAACAGGTTTAATGTCTCTGAACTGACCAAACTATTCAGTGGATGATAACACAGGGGAGGTAGGTCTTCCCAATTATGGGTAAGTTCTAAAACAAAGACCAGCAGAGATTTCAAACATAGAAAGTTTTTAGCATGAAGTGGACAAGAAATCAATTGAGAAACATGAAGCAATTCTAAATGTTTATTAAAATAATATCCTAAACCATATTTCCTAAGGAAAATCAAGAGATATAGGTAGAGACAGAGCAGAGACCATTATAACAGAAATGGCTAAAGTAACCCAATGGTTCAAGGTTAAAGATTAAATCCAAGCTTAATTTAAGGGTAAAGGTCTGAGAATAAAGGTCACAGTTCCTTATCTCATAGTCACATATTTGATTTTTTAAATCCTTGTGAAATTTCTACTGAATGCTTTCACTTCTTTAGGCAGTCATCTCCAAATTAAAGGGTCTCATTTCTGGGTGGGTTTTTTGTTAGTTTTGTTTATTTACTTTTTGTTTGTTTTTCTCATGTTCTGAGCTTCGATTAGTGCTTTCACACAGATGCACTGATGCTTCAAGGTGAGCCCTCCATATAAAGTCTCACAATTAGTGCACAGAACACATAATTATAAACAAATCCACCAGCCTTTTTCAGCACTGTTTTAGTTTTCTGTCCAGAGTTTTATTTTATTTCTGATGCTGTGCTTAGTGTTGAATTTGTCTCCTGTATGGATAGTGAAAGCACCTCCATGAAGAATCTAAATCCCTGCAATGCCCCAAGCACCCGAGGCACTGTATTGAAGATTTCCAGTAAAGAGTTAAATTAAGATCAGGACATGGTGTCTGGCTTCCAAAAAACATCATGTATCACCTAAAGAGCAGATATTTTCCTCTTTCTTGGAAGCTCATTAACCTGCCAAAACTATGAAACAGCAACACTTGACAAATGTAGTATTTTTTATGTAAGTGCTCACAGTTTTGAGGGATTTTTGTACATATTTAATAACCTGGTTTTGGACTTTTGTTCTTTTACTGAGTAGGAAGTAACACTTTAGCAGAATACTTTAGAATAATCTATGCAGACTTCCTTTCCTATTTGTATTCCCCTTGCATCCATTCAAGTGTTTAATAAGTGTTCTCCATAATTATGAGTTCTTAGTAGCTGCTCTATATTTTCCGGGTTTATCTCTTTCTGTAACCACGGATGTGACACTTGGTATAAACGAGCAAGTTTATGGTGGGGTGGGAAGTGAGGATGAGCTTCCTGGGAAAGCTGACACAGGAGCAGGGAGCTCTTGCATTTGCCTATCAGGTTTGTTTCCAACATCTCAGGAAGAAACTGGCTGAAAACCCAAAGTGCTCAGTATCCTGGTTACCCTAGATAGTTGGCAAACCTGAGGGTGTGGCCATATATGAATACAGCAGTCTCTTCTGGAAGAATATTTTACAAGGATAGAGGCATGGAAGAAAAGGAGAAAAAAGAGTGGCAGAAAATTCACTGTGCAGAATAGAACCACTGAGATTTTCACATGGCTGAAATGATCTAGAAAACAGATGAATGCCTAAGCCTGATGAGGTAATTGAGTGCTTTGCTGTAGCATCTAGGGAGGACAGGTTCTTCCTCTATGAAGAAAATGAGACACTGTGAAATATACATATCTATTAAAATGTAACATATTATGATTCTATATTTATGAAAAAATATAGAATTAATTTATCAAATATACTATATATAATATAGTATCTATATACTATATATACTATATATAGTAGAGATTATATATATAATACACATATATACACATAATATATAGTATACATTTATATATATATTTTTTTTTCTGTAATACACATTCTAGAATATATATGTATTCCAAATCAACAATTAAAATAGTATTTTAATCTTGCCTTATATGAGTCCTTCCCTACTTTTTATCAAGGAAACATGAAAGTTGTATAAACTCGTAAGGAAACTCAGCTACTTTCATTGGAACTATAAGAAGGAATCTGACAGCTTTCTTTGAGTGTAAAAATCTAGGACACAAATAGTCTGCTGCACTCAGAATGCTCCATAAAGTAGTTGCCTTAAATCACTGTTGTGATTTTATTTTGCCAAATATACAAAGTAAAGCATGTGCCTGTATCAATACCCTAATTTGATTAATTTTGTCTCCCTCTTCTGAACCATCTAAAAACAGATGATGATTTTTGTGAAATTATATATTTACTTTGAAGAGTTTCTGTGCTTATCCTGTTTCTCACTCAAAAGCAATATGCTGTGACTTAAGTGACGGTTTGAAGTTTGGTACTAAACAACCTCAACAAAATTCTGACATATTCACAACACAGCAAAATGAAGAGCCCAAAATACCCAGAATCAGTGATGAGAAGCTCAACATTAAGATTTTCAGGAAGGAAATACTCATTCAAATTTTGTTTCTTGGCTTGTTTTCCAGTGACAATAAGAGGTGATGTTTAATATCAGGTTTATTTTCGGGATTTCTCTTTTTCCATTGCATTATCAGATTTCTAACAGATACATGGCAGTTTTGAAAATAAACCTGTATACAACCACCTTTCTTCCCTTCAAAATAAGCAAATAAAAAAAGTGACACATGGCTATCATCAGTGGCATCTGAACGAGGTAGCAGAGATATACCTTCATCCTAGCCCACAGAGACAAGATTTTGGCAAAAGATATTAGTGAAGACAGACACTGACTGTATTTGGGTGAATCCTAAGGTAACAGGGTTACAGGGTGGGCTTTTTGGTACAGGGAAAACCCTCTATGTATAAGATAGGATCGAAGCTTGCTGCAAAAATTTTCTGCAGCACTCCAAGTGCTGCTGCTGCATCTGTGATGTGCCAGAACACTTTTTTCCAAAGGACAAGAGAGCTGACCCTGTTTCCTGGCCTGATTCCAGCACAAGCAATTAAATTTCTGCCGTCTCAACAACCCCTGCAGTTCAGGCTGGTACAGAGTTATTTGCTGCTTCCTGCCCTGAAGTGTCACAGAGCATTTATGCCAGCTCGTGAGGAGGTGCCAGAGTCAACTTCAGAACCGGCTGCCCAACAGCAGCGCGTGAAGCCTTGCTCACGTGCAAGACTTTGCAATTATTGTGTTGAAAGCAACTCAGATCATCACTGCTTGTCGTTCCACCATCACCTCTCAGCAGCTGAAGAAAATCTACCTCCTTTTTGTTATTGAAAATGACTAAGTATTGAAGAGCAACTTAAAATACTTAAAATACTTCCATGGCATAACAGCATAGAAGGAGAAAATGAAAACATTTGTACATATCCACCCATATTAAATTTCCTTCTCTGTGTTTCAAATCTCTTCTCAGGGTGTCCAGGAGCAATGAGAATAAATGAAAGAAAATGTCTGATCCCATGAGAAATTCCTGTAAAGATAAACCCCATACATTTCAGTATGCTTGCTCTCAAGTTACAACTACCTGCTAACACACCCCAGACTGCAGAACACAAGAAAAATAGTAGAGTTACCATACTTGACTATTTTATAGCATACAAACTTAGCAAACAGTTTTGGAAAAAAAGCAGCGATGCCTGTTTCCTGGGTTTAGCAGAGGGCTCCTTTGTTTTGAGAATGCCATGAAATGCAGCATTTTGGGATAATAAGAACTTCCTTAAAGAGTGGAGCTGGTACTCTAAATCCAGACTCTCAATACCTGATCTCTGTGTTTGTACTCCAAATAAGTAGTGGGAAGTAACAGTGCTCAGCTATCTAAGTGTCTTCTCTGAATATGCAATCAGGATTGCATAAATGACAGAATTATACCAAAAATAACTGAAGGTGAATAAAAAGTGGTCTGGTTAAAACTGAGCTGGCAATTCATTCCCTAACGTTAACATTATGTCAGATTAATGTGCAATTTCCTTTGCGTTCAGGAAAATCATGTAGGTGCGGACATCCTTTCATTACTCTGCTAGGTGAATTACGAAGCTGTCATTAAAATAATTACCAATGGAAGAAGAAGGGGGAATCAAACATTTACTTCAATGTAATTATAAACCCTATTTCCTACTAATGTGGGTCATTTATCTCACTACTATTAAAGGAAGTAGAGTTAAACATGTGCCTGTATCAATACCCTATTAAACAACGATCACATATCAGTGAAAAAGAGACCCTACACAGAGCAGAATATTCAGGTAGAAAGAAGTGGTTATTCCATCTGGTATGCAGATAGTCTCTGAAGACTACCCACAAGGAAAAGTAATTGAAAAAAAGATCCAAGTCATAAATACCTTAGTTCTTCTTTGACTAAGAAATGACTGCAACTGGAACTAACAGGATTTTCTAATATCTTCTCTATTTCACCATGTTTCTTTTCCCAGTGTGGTATGTTTGCCCATTTTCTCTGTACAGGTTGTTGCTTCTTATTTTCATTTATTTAGGTAAAGCAAAAATACACTCTATTTTTAACAACTGTGAAAAGGAGGTGGAAGAAAAGCTTCTGAAAATTGTGTTAAAATTCACATATTAAAAGTAATAATGATAAAGAATTCATAGCAGAATGCTTAGTAGTTGGACATCCTTTCGTACTAGGAAATAGGTTTCCCTATAAAATAGGAGAAGAGAAAACCAAATAGATCAGAAAGACATAAAAGAGCTACACTGATCAATTAATCATTCTGATTTTACACTGCTAATAAAAAGATATCTCTCCAATTCAAACTCAGTTTACAGGGTATGAGCTTTCTTTATTGATGATGTGGGTACAGGAACTGACATTTGCAATGAAGTGTCTTAGCAGGTTCCAGAGCACTTGGTACCATAAAGAGCTACAGAGAATACTGTACTGAGCTTTATTGGATGCCTCTGACAAGTCACCAGTGCAAAGATTATTGGTGCAGTGACTACATTTTCAATAAAAATAGTGAGAAGTTTAAGGTCTAATTATGGTAGCTAAAATAAAGCATCTCTTCTTAAGATGCAGTGCCTTCTACAAATAACTGATGATTGTTATCCCTACCATTTCTGTTTTTTCAGTGCTTTATTATTGTGAGCCACTTTATCTCAAACCACTTGTATAAGGCTGTGGACTGCAGGTGGCACCATTATGTCATTATGAAATGAAATAACATTATTCCTGAGACAGGTAGGCAGAGCAGAGTACTCTAACCTAATTACTGACGTACTCTGTGAATATGAAGTATGCAATCTAATACTAGTCCTATAAACATATAGGAAAAACAATTCTCTCTAAGGTAAAGATCAAGAGGTATCATCTGATGCACACTGTCAACATTAGCTGAAGTAAATGGAGCTGTATAATTTACACCAGCTAAGAATGTCCCATTGACCTTCAATGGACTTTGGATAGGGCCCTCAGAAGGAACACCTGAGGAAAAAAACCCAAACTGCAAGCATAGTACTGTGAGAACTCTATCTTTAAAGCAGTTGGTCAGGAGTAAAGCAGATGCCACACTGCAGTTAATTCTGCTATGCACTGGATGAAATGAAGAGCAGATTTAACGATGAAAAAAATCAACCTGTGATATTTTCAGGAATGTTACTGAAATGAAAAGGTTCCTTACATGCTCCTGATGAAATTGTATAAATTCTATACTCATGTATTACAAAAGGAGTAAGCAGTGTACCAGGAACCCATGTGGCACACAACTCCCATCCTCCTAGAAGCTGACTCTATCCTATGAACAGATAATGAGAAGTTTCTGGTGGATCTGGCAGGAAGCCAGAGATTGGCTTCACAGAGCTACTTAGAAAGAGAAGGAACTCATAACACCACTTACCTTATTTTGTGGTATAATATATGTGAAAAACACATTACACCCATGGCTACATCAAAATCACTAAACATAGCACTCTAACCATGGAAGCTCTGCAGTCAGAAAAGGCTTTTCACTGCCTTTCACATGCATACACAGAAATATTTCCAATTTGTGATGACTCTGCTGTGTACAAAGACACTGATTCCCAGGAGGCTTCTGCTGAGCACTCAAAAGAGGTACCTCTTGCTGGCAAGGAGATCAGCATGCAATGTGTACAGCCCATAAAAGCATTCATTTCCACTAGGTGTGCACCAGCCTCTCAGCAATTTGCTGTTTTGACTTCGCAGTACTGTGGGGAAGAGTTTTTAAGTCAGTTATAGCTGTCAATCTCTCTCTAAACTAGTCCCCACCTACCAATTTGATCAATTATTCCAAAGCCACACAACCTGTCCTTGGTAGACCTCCTCTGGATGCAGGAAAAGTATTTTTGTTTAGCAGTCACTCAGTCAACAGTCAAGATACTGCTGGTGAGGCTGAGTAGTTGGTGGGGATTCACAAGTGGAAAGATGAAATTGAGGGTAGAATCTCTCAGGAAATATAGAGAGAAATTGGTAAATAACCTTTCATATGAATAGGCCTGAGAGTACTCAAGGCTCAGAGAAATCTGTATTCCAGGAAATCTAACATTATTTAGGATAGAATTTTCTTCAATATTTGTCAAACACTTTGCTTTCTGACTGCTCACAGAGTAGTGTCAGGCTTAATTCCAATAGTGTATAGAGAGCTGGCATGGTCCTTAATGGAGATTCAAATTACTGAAAACAGATCTCAGACTTGAAAGTAGATTTGTTCATTTTTGAAGTCATAATTTAATTTTAGTATTGCACTGTGCAAGTGCGAGGTTGCACTTGCTGATATTTGAAGAAAGATGTCAACTTTTTATACACCATTAAATTCTCATCATTATACTGCTGCATTTAGTTGGGGAACACATGTACAAAATGCCTCATATTCTGAAAATTATCTGTATGTACCTAAACACAACACTCAGGGTCTGAAACTCCAAGAATAATTTTGGGCCAGGTGCTAAGGTCTGTGGATTTGTTTCACTCATCTCTTAAAACAAAGTAACAATAATCAGACTGGCTAAGTACTTTTTCCACATAGGGTAATGAGGGCTCCAGGCAGGACCCTTTGCTCCTCTTAAAGGGATTAATTTTTATTAAGACTCGTTGGCTCCTCATGCTATAGTTCTAATTCCTGTCCTTAGGGTTGGATGTAATGATATCCTGTCCTTAGGGTTATAGGGATATCCTGTCCTTAGGGTTTTCCATAGTTGGTTGTCCTATGCCTGGATATCCTGCGTATCTCTAAGACCCTGCTGGCCTCACCTGTTCTAGTAAATACAAACCTTTTTTCTAATTGAGAGCATGGGGAAAAATGTTTTTCTCTCCTTGGAGGTTTTTCAGGATTTCACAAGACTCCCTCCTCTTGTATCAGGACAAACCCAAGACTGTTCATACTTCTTTTAGGGGTGGAGGGAAGGAATAGAAAATTGTGTTTCTGGCCTATGGGTAAGGGCCTTTTTCATTTTGACTTCTTCCTCCATCATTTCCCCCACTTTTTAGGTATGGACTTTATCCACTGTTATAGAAACTATTCCAGGCTTCTGCTCCATGCTTCTCTCTTGGTCTTCTCTGTTGAAGCTGCTTTGTTTTGCATAAATCTTTAAATATTTATTAAGGCAAGGTTTTGAATCTGTTTCCCACATCAAAGAGAAGCATTTAAATACCATACGATGGCATCAGCCTTTCCCTTGTTCACTCCCCCCATTTTAATTATACAACGTTAGTCTGCTTCAACAGAAGAGACTGGGAAAGACAGCTTGCAATTAGTCAATAAGTGAATGACTTGTATTCAAATGGCTTCTCCACATCTCAGCCAGCTGTTCTGGGCCAGGGACTCTCACAGTGCTAATTGCTTCCTCCCTTTCTTTCTCTCTGTTATTCCAGCCAAAATTTCCTATCCTGCTTAAATATTCCTCAAGGAAAATTTTTGTCAAACTAGGAGCTTCTCCATGAATTTCCAGATGCAGTTAAATCAATCTTTTCTGGTAAAATTCTCTTCATCTATGGAAAAAATCTATTGGTGCTGAGCAGCAGCCATCACGAGTGTTAGGCACAAGTGGAAATGGGCCCTGGTTCTACCGCTGATGAAATCTCAGTCAAGCTATTTCTGTACACATTATCATTCTTCGCATCCACTGGGACTAGGAAAAATATGGACTTAAGGTGCAAAGCTTCTTGGCTATGTAACCTGAGTGACAGTGTCCCTGCATTAAACCAGAAATGTGCAGCAACTTGTCCCAAGTATCGTAACGTTTTTAAGCTTGAGCTCCTGGAGTTTTGTGACTATATCTCCATTGACGTATAAAAATTAGTCTTTGTATAGATGAAATAATTTCAGAACCTGATCATAAGGTAAGCAATAGTATTTAAAAACATTATGTTTTTGTTTTAGTTTGGTAACTTGCTGAGATGTAATTCATTGTTTTGAACAACGGTGCTTTGCAGTGTTATCTGAGTTAAAGGCAGGGTTTAAGCTTTGCTTTCTCTAGTTCTCCTCGGGGCAAATTGTTATAAACCAGCTCCAACACCACAAGTATATAAAATAATTCATTGTACGGCGTTTCAAAATCTTTCAAAGAAATGCTCTGAATAAATGCGCGATTTTAAACCTATTAAGTAAATGCGTTACAAAAAGATTTGTTAGTTCCACCCGTTGGAACTGTGAAATAAAGAAATACATGTAATTGAATGCACAAGAAAGCAGGAAAAAAGAGGAATAGCTTCTTTCAGTGGTTATAACTATAATCTTCTGTTCACTTACATAAAAATGGCTATTTATTACTACAACATACTAGCAAGAGTTACAAAACCAAATGCAGCTAGCATAATTCTCTGTAAGTGATGTGCTCTTCACTGTGTTAGAAGATCCTGTCTTTCAGAAGAACTGAAAAATACCACAGGAATTAATCAAACATGACAATCAACTGGCCCTTACCAGGAAAAATGATCTCTGCCTCTGTTTTGTAAAATTTAAAAAGTCAGTCAATTTAACAGACAGTTGAGTTCAGAGGGGACCCAGATGTATATCTAGACAAAATAATAAAGTTGAGATACAGAACTAACTTCACAAACAAAAAAAAATTCATTGGAAACTTGTGATTTTTGATTCCTCCAGTTAAGTCTCTTCAAGACATTTTTCAGAGAAAAGTACTGAGAGCAAACCCCTTTGAAAAATCAAATCTTCCTAAACTGCCGCAGGTTAGGTACATAAAAATAAGTGGTACTTTTAAAAAATCCCAGCCAAAAATCCCCAGTGAATTTCAGTTAAAAACACTTGAACCAGGCTTAACGTCACATGTTTTCAGTTTACTTCCAGTTTAGGGACTGAGCCTGAAGAAAAAAACTTCTTTCATATTTATTCTCTAGTTCTACATATTCATCTAGGAGAAATACTGTTTAAAACGTCTTTTGAATTCAAAATATTAAGGTCCCTTCCAGGCTAAATTATTCTACAGTTTTGTATCCATCTATGGGTATCTAGACCCAAAACAGTAGACCACACAATTACTCTCATTTTTCCAGGGAAGACTCCTGAGATTTAGGGAGGTCTATTATCCAAAGATTAAGCACAAACCCAGGCCTGAAGAACACCTGCAATTTCACCCCAGCTCAGAAAGCCTCTCCATGGTTTAAGTCACTACACTGATATGCTTTATTCATGCTATTAGTACAGTAGGTAAAAAATCTAAGGAATTCTGAAGGGGATTTGGGAGGAAATGCAATGTTAATAAAATCTTGAAAAAAAATGCTTTAGGAATGACAATATCACATTGGCTAACCATGATGTCAGAAGTGAAACATATGAAACTGAAATGGATATAAGAAAGTTAAGGTACCATTCCTGAATATTACAATATATTGTCCTTTATGGAAATGTGATTGTCCTTCTTCAGCTCTCAGTGGAGAGAAAAAAATAAAACAGTGAGTGACGCTCAGATGTGTATTTGCTTTAAAGTAGGTTTGATACATTATTCAAGGTAATGTAGGAATAAGGTGAGATATAAAAATTAAAATCAAGTATTTCTTGACAGATTGAACTTCACTTGTCTTTCATTACCTGAGATGTGATAACCATTGTCAAAAACTGAGAAATGTATAAAAAAAAATTAAACCCTTTTTGGAAATCACTATGAAACAATGGAAATGCGAAAAGAAAAGGAGATTCACATCATCTCTTGTAAAAAAAAAATTGAAAAGGGGATTCTTGCTGAAATGTCTCAATTTCTGTCTCTATGAGTTAAGTATGGAGAGCAGAGGAAAAGGTGGGCTTAAAAGCACTACAAAATCAAAAATAAAGCTGTAAAATAATTTTGGTTTAGCAGAAAATAACTTGAAAGTATGAGTAAGGATACTGCCTGCTGCCTAAGTGCTGTGTTCAGAGTGAGAGGACTTTGCACATTCTCTGTTTTAAAAGGCCCAAAAACAAGGCTTAATCAGAAATACCTGAGTTCTGAAACAAATGTCCAGCTCTGAGATGCTTGAGATTAGCATGGTCAATGAGAACAACTTTTCATTAATTGCAATGTGCTGAACGTGGGTCATAAGCTAGAAAGAAAGCTTATGAAAGAAAGATTGTGACCATTTTAATTAAAAGCATGTATTTTAATTGGAGCAAAAAGGAAAGAGGGAAATAAGTTGATAGTTTGTTCTTTCATTTTTTTTCCAGCAACTATTACATCCTTTTATAGATAAAATCACTCAGGAACAGGAAAAGGCACTAAGGAATTACTATTAGCTGGCAATGTCACATGAAAAATTGATTTTCAAGGAGAAGTTTTAGGAGGCTTGTTTAGCCTTTACAAAATCAAAGTGTAAAAGAGTATAAAAGAAGTGATCTATTTTTGTAAGTAATCATTTTAATAAACTCTAAGCACAATTACTTTCAATATACCAGTCTGTTCATGTTTATTGAATACAATCATTCATGCTTAAATATGGTTATATTTCTCCATTGCAAGATAAGAAGGTAAATGGAACATGCAGTTGCTCCTTGTAGTGCTGTAACATTCAATTTAGTAACGCTCTCCTCTAGACGAAAACAGTATTTTATCACAAAGCCAATGACTTGGCTTTAACATCTTGACTAATGTGTAACATCTTGACTAATATTCTAAATTTATAAGGTAATTTAAGATTCCCAGAATAGAATCAAGATACATCATTTACAAACTATACCAGGTAGAAACTTAAAATGACTAATCAATGGCTCCTTTTCATACATGACAGCTGGGAAGTGCACATCTTACTTTCATGAAATGTAGTCTTCCAAAATATGGTTTCCAGCAAACCATGAGGGGGCTTGGATCAAGCACCTGAACAGCCCAGATGCTGAATTCATACTGCCTGTTCCCCAGGAACATCACCCCGAGCTCATCACTATCCAGTTTCCTGGAAGTGGAACAGAACTGCAGAAAGTGCTACCTTGAACCGGAGGTTGCAAAATATGTTTCAGCAAATTGCTCTGTTTGATCCAAACTGATAAAATCAATCAATTAAAAAAAAAAAAAAAAAGAGTAATGGGCTTTAATTCCAGTTTTAAAACTTAAACTAAGAGGAGAAAATTTATCTATAAAATGTTGTTTTGAATAGCAAAAAAATAAAGACATTTGGTTTGTGGGGCACTTCTTTTGATTTATAGTCTGGTAAAAGTGTGATAGATTCAAATTGTTTTACGTGAACCAAGCAGCAGGTTTTGGGGAAAAAAGTTGAGATGAAAATCCTGACCAACTTTAGCCCTTTGTATTTATACTTGCAAGAGGTATTTTCAGCATTAAGACAGTATAAGCAGAGGGATGGATGAAAAAGGATCTGAAAAAATGATGGGTGAAAAATCTGCCATTATCCTGAGGCTTTCCTTCAGCACAGCACTATGTTGGCATAAACAGATTATTCACTAAGTGCTCTTGTGGGATTGCTGCTGTAGGACTCTTCCTGCAGACTTGCACAGATGCTCCTCTTTCTCCAGTATAGCAAATGGAAGCACATACATCTACAAGTCACAAAAGGATCCTGGCATCACTGGATCTTGTGGAAACTTTCCTAAAAGATGCAGGGCAGAATTTTTAAAAAATTATCAGTAATACTGATTGTTTTTGACAAGTAAAACTTGTGCAATATTGAGATATTGGTGCAATGGATATCCCAAGAGCACCATAAATTGTTGGACTGCTGAATAAGGAAGGTAAAGGAAGGAGGTCTTTCCTGGCAACAGTTTATGAAATACTACTTACAAAAAGTGCTTTTTTTCATTTTTCTTAGTCCTGGCAAAAAAATAAGGGAAGCTTTGGTATAAAAAATATGCATACATTTTGCAGACTTCATTGGAATCTGCAGTGTTTAGGGTAGTGAAGGATCCCTGCATCTGCAATTGGGGAACATATATCCTACAGACAAAATACCAGAAGCACAACTGACTCCAGTACCAGCCTCTGCTAATGCTGCACCCTTCGAAACAGAAATATTAAAAAAATTAAATGAAACAAACAAACCCCCAAACAAAAAAACAAAAACAAAAAACCACCCACCCAAACAAAAATATCCTAACCAAACCAAACCGAAAAGAAACCACAGGCAAACCCCTGCATGCTTTTTAAGATGAAAGAGTGCTTAAAAGTTATATCCTGTAGAGAAAACACTTGGCCTAACAAAAATCCTCAGCTTTTTGCCTATGAAGGAATGCTAGTCTATACAAGACTGATAAATATGTATCCTTCTTTGGCTTATGTCTTTTCCCCAAGCTTCAATTTACATCCCAAGCTCCTCTGAATATCCAACCTGCAACTAATCTTGCTCTTAAATTTGGTGGCAAGCCTGTCCCTGGGCACAGGGCAGTGACAGTGACAAAGTGGTGATCAGAATGATGGTTTGCCTTCTGTAGGAATGAAGGAAATTAACAGCCAGAGGAATCAGCACAAGGTGCTGTACAGAAGACAGATCAGGCTCTTATTTCTGTATCATTAAAGATCGAAGGAAAGAACTCAAATGTCAACAACTTTACAAGTACATGCTTAGTGCTCTGAACAGCCAGGAAAATGGGAGCAAGTCAGACTAGGAGAGCATGCAGTGAACATCACATTACCAGGATCCTGTATTTTACTTTTGCAGGTCACCTTAAAGCTATGTAGTGCAGAGGATTTAAGGCTCTTAAGGAGATTAAGAGTTCAAGAGCTGTGAAAAAACAAATTTAGGCTACTAAAATCACAATTCTAAATTTTAAAATGTGCACAAGATGATTATGAGTATGAGTTAGTGATTTTTAATTATTTTGTGTAAGCTTTGCATATTCATAAGTCTGTTTGGAGACACACACTGCATTCTGATAAAGAATGCCATTATCTCACACTCTTAACACAGCCTCAGTATAACACAAGACAAGATTTCAGGGGCAGGACATGACACTGCAGTAGACTCAGTTTCAAATGTCTACAGTGACAGTGGGGACTGATCCTTCCCACAGCCTCAGTTCTAACTGCATGTGGAACCTTCTGCCGCTCAGTCTGCTTCACCTTTGTCCTCCCTAGGGCTGGTAAGATTTTATCTGCCCAAATTCCTCATAGCCAGAATGGCATGGGAAATGGCTGGTGCCAAACCACACTTCTGTTTCCCTCACCTCAGCCAGCTTCTGCCAAGTGTCAGAGCTGGGGCATCCAAGGCTCCCAGGAGAGGGGCAAGGGATGGAGGAGGTATGAACTGTAGCACAGGGATCCCACACTCAGGAGGAAGTTGCAAGGCATATAGGCTTTGTTGCCATGCCCAAGACAGCCACAAGGTGAAGCGCCCATGGCCGGATCCTGACTCTTCCCAGGCGGCTCAAACTGGTGGGGGGCACACATGTAGGGAGGAAGGACACACCTTCCCCACAGGTATCTCTATCAGATAATCTGGTTGTGTCCTTTCACCTTTCTTAGTAGCAGGTGATAGGAGATAACTTTCAGCACTGCTTGGATCAATGTAACTCATTTATTAATAACATTTATCATCAATCTGAAGCAATGTTCACACAAACCTCCCCTCTTAGTTCCATTTTATTAATGAATAACACTTGTGGTATTATGAAGAAAATACTCTTGAAATCTGAAAATTGGCAATTTTTTTACTCCTATATTTTATCCTGGTCAAAAACTGAGGACTTATTTCTGGCATGACTCCAATAAAGTGTCTCTTCCAATATTTTGAGGAGCAAGGGTCTGAAACACTGTTGTCTGTCTGAGAGAACAATTGTGTCTCCCTAATGTGAGTAGCCTACTTCTCAATTAGCCTGCAAAAATAAACCTGCCTTTCCAGACATTAGTCACCAGACTCTCAGATGTTTTGCTTGCAACTAGAAATGGATTCATTAAAAAAACAGAAGTAGCTGATATCAAACAGGGATTTTGTTGAAGGACAGCATTTTTATAAAAAATGTATAAGCTGATATGTACAAGAAAGGAAGGCAGCAGAGGGCTGTGAATGTGTAACCAGGGTCAGTATTTGAATCAGGATGAGTATTTGAAGGCATACACAGAATTCTCTATGCTCTACTGTTGCTGCCACAAAATAGTAAAGGACTAGTGTGGTGTCTGGCTTATCTATGTGTTTATACACAGAAAACAAGACACACTTCAGCCCTAAAAGTTCCATTTACCTCTTCATAAAGAAAATAATTTACCTTTTACTGGAGCAGAAAAAAAAAACCCAAAACCTTGCAGTATGACCTACTAGCGGTATGCATATCACCTTGCTCTGATTATGCACTTTCTCAGATAATGAAGCCCTAACCATTTAAAGGTTTCTCAAATGAAAATCAGTGAAAAGTGAAGTTTAAATTTCATTTTGAAAGCTCCAAGAAAATAATAAAAGTACATGGTACCAGTATAATCTTTCTGTCAGATGCTAGTGAACACCTAGAGAAAGGGATATTCCTCTTTACTTCACCACATTTTCACTGTTACTGGCAGTGAAAAGCTTTGCACTCCTGTGAAGCTGGAAAGAGCATTTAATAGATGCTGTTACAAGCCAGCCAGAATGCAATAACCACTCATGAATTTGCCTACTCAAATTTTTAGCATATTGACAGATTTTGGTCTCCCAACATCATTTGACAAAATATCCCTGTCCCATCACTGAATTGTGCTGTATAAAAAGAGAACTTCCTTTGTGTCTGGTCATAGTGATTTTTATGTTCATGTGCCCTGAGGACAAATAATCAAACCATTCCCTCATCATTTTCCCCAAGTCACTCATGACTTCAGAACTACCTCTTTATTTTTCCTGAGATAGAAAACCACCTGCTATCAGCAAATGCTGGAATTTCTCATAAATAAAATCAATAAGGAGACTCAATAGGAACTCTAGGCTATTAACATAATGGCCAACAATGTAAGAGGTGATTAGTAGATCTAAACAAACCTTAGGCATGTGATATCTAGTGTTGCCTAAGAGATCAACTGCTAACTGGTTTTCCTATATTGTAACTTCATTTGGAAGGCCATTTGGAATGTATGGGGTAGGCCAGCCATAGCCTTTTTTATCATCTCTTCTAAGAACAGGCTAGAAGACTCGACAGTCTGTACTGGTATTACCGAGAAATTATTTCTAACATTACTCACCTTCTCTTCCACTCAAGGATATGTGGACAATTAATGTGCTTTTCAGGCCAGGAAGGAGTAGTGTGTTTGTGAAAGGAAACACTTTGCTAATCTCAGGCTAAGCAGATACAGTGGCTGTCATGCTCAGGACACAAACATCTCTACAGTCACAGTCTTATGCTCAAAACAGCTTGCACATCCTTTGAGGTGTTCTGTGGCACCAATGAGCTAAATACACCAAGCGTTGAACAATTCTGTTGAGCAAAACATCTATGAATAGCATGGTGGAAACAGCTAAATGGAAAGGGGAAAAGATTGCTGCACCTCAGCTGGCTGGTCAGTGAGAGGCCCTGAAGAGCACAAGAGCTGACACAGTGGCAACTCAGAAGATGAGAGGCCAAGGGAACACCATCCTCCCAGGCTGCCTGAAGAACACAGCTGCGGCCTTGCTCCTGGTGAGCAGGCCATTAAAATAACTCCACTGTCCCTAGTGACCAAGCAGCTCCTGATTTCTCTTTGTCTGAGGGGTACTGGAATGAAGGTGTCACAAAGGAACTTTATCCTAACATCAAATCCTCCTAAAAGCTCTGCGCTAGTGATAGCAAACACTGTGGCAAAGCTTCCCTGGTGTGCTTTAGCAGCTGTAAAACACTAGCACAACAACAACCACCCATAAACACAGTGAAGTCTCTGATCCCAAGAGCCCTGGCTGCTTCTAGTATTACCACAAGGAGGGCAGGTTTTTTCATGGAATCCTGTAAAGCTCTGCCACTGAGCAATTTCAAAATCATTGTGAGAACCAGCATACATGACAACCATGCTTAATTTAGGGTAACTAATTCAGATTTGGTAAGGCAGATAAAGCATTTTTTATTGCAAAACATAATTAATTATGTAAGGTGCATATACATTATACACATGTACTTACATAATGAACATTACAGAATGTGTATAACACATACCAGCAAGAAAATATGTTTTTGGTAAATTAAAAATGCAGATCTAAATTTTAGCAGAATGCAAGTTAGATGAGAACCCTGGGTACAGAAGGGCTAAATACATATTTTAAGTGTGAGATAAAGTTCACACTTTTCAAGTAACCACTGTGTAATAAGATATCTTCTAAAATATTTGCATTTAGACACACTTTACACCTATTTCTGCCCTAGTGATGCCTTGAATACCACAATTTATAATTAGGCCCCTGAAGATACTTCTAATTTTTTTATTATTTTGCCTAAAATTTGACTCTGCTAGGTTCCCTGAGAGTACTAAAATTTAAAATACACATATTTAATTATCTGCCCTGTGTAGCCATTTTCGCATGACAGAATGTTAGCACATAAACTATCAAATACAATTTATGAGTAGAATTTTAAGGTAATCTTCCTATTTGAAGTATATAGTTCATAGCAACTACTACATTTCTTACAAGATTCAACAACAAAGTAAGAATTTCTGTGAGTGTCTAATTTTCAATTTAAACAGTAAAAAATACATCTGGAAAGAAACCAAGGGCCTTTGTGAGTTGATTATATGTCAGCCAATGCGAGGCTTTGCTACTTTATGAGAGACTGAAATGAGATTGTCTAGAAACTGCCTTCCCTATTTTTTCCAATCTCAACAGAAAGAAATTAAAAAAAGAATATAAAAAACTGGTTAGACTTCCATTTTTGAAATCATGGGATGCTGTAAGTCACACAGTAAAATGTCCTGTAGACACAAAGGCATAAAAATGATGGATTTTCTTTAAGATATGCAAGACATATGCAAGACTTAAAATCTCTCACTACAGCATTCAGCTGCATTACAAGGTTACAGCTAAGCCTAATCCTGATCTGTTTTAGAGAAAGCTTCATTCTATTGTTTTAATTCAAAATGATAGCAGTTGTTTCTAAACTTACACAGTAAGCATCTCTGAGCTGATTCTGAGGTCTGTAAGGATGTTCAGTGCACTATCAACACAAAGACATGACAATTGGGAAGAATGTAGAGGTCATTTAATTAATTGGCATCCCATATGCCCACCCTCCAGTATGGAATGATCCTCATTACCAGGGCTGTGCTTTGTTTCATTTTAAATGGTCCCAGAGATGGAATTTAGTGCTCTATCAGCTATTCCCCTGGGAAGGAACCAGACCTCTGATTTGGATTACAGTCAGCAGCACTTATAGGAGCCTCTGCTTCATTTCAGGGGATTAAAACTCAGTTCCAAAGATAATGAGAAAGAGCCCTTCAAAACATTTCTCATACTGATGAGTTGCATATCAAAGCTGTGAAAGTCTGTATTTATTTGTCTTGGGATGGAACCATGGAGGCAGTAAGCAATTTGAAGGAAGCTCACAAGAAATGCAACGTACAAATTATTTTGAGGCAATCCTCTTATTTGCAAAAGAGAAACAGAGAAAACTCCTCAGATCCCCTAATCAAGACAAACATATTCACACAAATATTTCTGTTATTTTGTTGCCTTCTCTGCCCTTGTTTCAGAGTATGAATTCTCCTTGCAGTGTCAGGGGGAAATTTCATTTCTACCCAAAGGATCATGGAACTGGGGATTCTGGTAAGGAAGTAAAAATCTCTTTTTACAGGGTGAGTCTTTCTCCTATCCAATGGTTGGGAGAAAGACTCCTATCCCTCACTACCCTGCACATTTTATTTAAATACACCAGCTCTTTTGTCTTCTGCCACCTTTTCCAGCACCCAAGGCCCTTGGAGATGTGAATATAACCTATTTTCTTTTTAACCACATGTCTCCTTGTGCAAGTCACTTGGACCCTTACTTATCATGACAACACTTGTTATTTAGAGAGCTCAACTTCAAAGCACTTCAACTTTCAACTTCAAAGCACTTCACAAACATTAATTAACCCAAATCTAGATTAATTAATCTGAAAATTAATTTGCTATATATCCAGCAATTCCCATAATGGGGAACAAACTAGTGGCCATTAAAGTCATAGGAATGAGTTCACTTGACTCCAACAGATATAAGATCAAATTCATTTATAGAGTCTATTTGGCTCTCCTAAATCTTGACTGCAACATGGTATTTTTTCCGCAGCATCTTCAGCTGCCTTATCAAGAATACAACTAAGGAATGGCAAGAAAAAAAAAAAAAGGAATTCGTAAGCTGAGATCACACACACAGAGTTTATCAGTTTTGTTTTAAGAGTCATCTTAAATCTTACACTCCACCTGCACAGAGTTTATGAAGACTGATCAGGTCAGTCCTTGACACACTCAGACAAACCAGGGTTCCATCCAAACACACTGCTGCAATTAGTGAATTGAGGAGGCACTCTTATCACAAGCACTCACATCACTCATATCACTGTAAACCTTATGAAATAGGCACCTGAAGTTTTTAAGAACCATTGTAGCGCCTGTGGTAGCACTTCTCTCTCATGTAGAGGAAGCAAAGGGAATATGAAAGAAAAAGGAAAAGAAACATTTACTTGAAATAAAGGTTTGATGGTATTCATGCAAGAAGGTCTCAGACACTGCCTTTCACAATGTGCTATTTAATTTTATAATAATCCTCAAAATGCATAATTCTCTCTGAAGACTGTATTGAAATTCCTATGCTCATGAAGCAGTATGCACTTAAACAAATATTCCTCTTAGCTCATTAAATATACACCTCATCCTAATATTTAATCCTATTTTTTTTTCTTTTCAGCCCCAAGAAGGAACTTTTTATTATCCAAAATTATCAGCTGCACAGTTAGCTCTAGAAGAACTTTGCTGAAAATTCAGAACACAATAACATCCTTGAAGTGGCTAATAAATAAATAAATAAATATAATTCAGACTATAAAAAAAGAGTGGCATTCTCCAAGAGTTAGGCAATTATTCTACAGATTTCAAGAAAATGCTTTGACTTAATGAAAAGAAAACAACTTGCTGAAAAACAAACTTGAAAGTATCTTTTGATTCATACTAAAGGCATGTAAAGGTTGAGTCCCCCTTCTCTTACTTGTGAACATTTTCTACAAGAAGGACTCCATTTGCAAATATCTCTTCAACAACCAGGGTAAGTAAGCAGAGAATGATTGGCTCCACTGGCATTAATTTGGTGAGTAAATTGAAGGGAAAATGTAGAACTGCTTAGTTAATCAAGTATGACTGAAATCACCCAATCAAGTAAATAACCAGCAAGTCTAGCCTGTGCTGTAATTTGTTTTTGATGCCAGTCTCTTTCTACATAGAATTAAAAGCCCAAAGAAAACAGCAACAATAAATGGGCCTTCTCTTATGGAACAGTATAAAATTCTTCAGTTCATGTCTTTCTAATCATCATTTGACACTGCTTGAATTGCCTTTTAAGCCACACACTTTTTAAAATTCTGCAGAAATTATTACTGTTGACCACAAACTGTATTTTTCCATACTAGTGCTTCAAACATTGACAGCTAAACTGTGAAAGAATAAAAGCACTAATGGATTTGTCTGACTACATTATTCCTTGTATTTTAAGCTTTTCTTGGTCTTCTTCACAGGTTCTGCTCAATTACTTTCACTAGTGGCTTTCAGAGATACTGAGGGTTTATTGAAGGATTACAGTTTATAATATACCTGTATGAGCAGTGCTGTAATCAGGTATTAAAGGTCACTGAAAACTTATTGATCTAGAGAACACAGCAGCAATAACTCAGAGAATATCAAAATAGCCACTGCTATTTGCTTTTCCTTAACTCAGAATGGAGCAGACAATCTATAAGAAGCAATTTCTTCCCCTAATAATCCATCATTTTGTATGAAAGAGTCAACACTTTTAAGAAACCAGAAGGAAACAGAAGGTTACAACTGTCTGAATAAGACCCAACATTCCACCCCCAAAAATGCCATAGTAGACACTGGGGAAGAGATTATTATATTAATAACAAATTATCATGTAATGATTTTTTATAATAAAATTAAAATAAAATGATTATCTGTTTACATCCAGAATAATGTTAAGATCTTTCTTGTAAGCTGTGGAGCTTCTTCTATTAATATTGTAACGAGCTTCACATTATGTAATAGTACCAACAAGGCACTGCATAGATTACTAATTTAAGTGAAGTGCAGGTCTCCCAAGAAGACCTTGTTAACAATGACCTACCCAAAAAAATGTAGAAAATTCATGGTCAATGGAAATTCACATTGAAAAGGGACCTATTGATCAAGATCTTAGTATGGAAATAAATTGAAAATGACCTTTAAAGTCCTAAGTGCACCTTGCTGGGGCTAAGATCATCAGAGGTACACTGGGGCTTACAAGCTTATGGAAATGGACTCCTCAGCAGAAATCCAAACAATTCCTGTGCTAAGACACAGCTACTCCAACAGATCAGATGGACAGAGCTAAGGGAGTCAACTGGACATAAAAGAAAACAGAGAAGAATGGCAGAACCACGTTTTGACCTCATTAGAAGTGCACAGGAAGAGGCAACCTTCCCGTGGTTACCAGAAGAAAGCAACTGATTTTTGAAAGGTAGAAAAATATGTAATGGATGTGCTTCTTTTGAAAATTTCCCCTATGTAGGTGGAAGATGGAAAGGGCTTTCCATACAGATATGACATGTGTTTCCTACTCTCCTAGCAGCTTATCCGTTCACCTCAGCTACATTTTTAATTCAGCTTTTTTTTTGCCTCAGTTCCTACTTTTCCTTGTGAACAGAACTTCTTTTTAGGAGTCTCTCCATACAACCTCAGCAGGTGATGGAATTATTGTATGTCATGCGCCCTGTTTGGCCTTTGCCTAACAAGCACCTTGTTACGCGTTTATTTCCCAAGTATTTTAGCACCTAATACCAAAACAACAAGAGATTATTTTTCTGTATACATTACCAGGACTTCTCTAGAAAAAGAACCCTGCAACTATTAGAATGGGTGGGCAGTAGATGATCCCTACCAGAAAGTAGCCACAATGCAATTTCGTGTTTTAGGTATACCTTTGACGGCAACATAGCTCACATGCTGAAACCAGATTTGAACGCCAAAGATTCACAATTTACAGGGCTTTCAGCACAACAGACTAGGATAAAACCTGCCCTCAGAAGTAGTACAATCCTCACTCAGATTTGTCAGTGATTACTGTGATTTGAAAATCTTTACATATTAGAAAAGCAATGCACTACTTTTGGATCAAAGAGGTATTTTGTTCACTTCAATGCATACACTAATTGTCTGTCCTATTAGCACTAAAAGAAGGTATGATTGGCACCTGAAGAGTGACCTGACTTCTTGGATGGTTTCAGTGTCTGGGAAGAAAAGCTCAGTTGGTTTATAAATCTAATATATCCCTTTCATAATAAAACCTAGAGCAGCAATAATTGTAATAAAGTTTTACAAGGTGTCCTGAGAGGAATAATATGTTCATTATTCTCTGCACCACAGGTATATAAAGCAAAATTATTTTTTTCTTTAAAAGCCTGTAAGGAATTCAAATTAACAGACTTCGTAAAGAATGCTAGCAAAACACTTTTGGCAGAACCTAGCTATCAGTTATTTGATTTTAGTGACTTTGCTCATCTTAGCTTTCGAAACAGACATTTTAAACCAGAAAGTTTCAAATGCCTAGATAGTGTAAGGACTGCTTTAGGTGAAAGACTTATGAAGAGCAAACTTCCTGTAAGTTGAATGATGTTCTGTGAATTGTTTTAGGATGCTTTTCCCATGTTAATCCTCATTTTCCATAACAAAAATCTGACCACTAAGCTCAGTACCCATGTGAATTCAGTGGCAGAGAGGAAGGGCCAGGACTTCAGGCTTCCAAATAGGCTATAGAGGTAAACCAAAGGTAGGCGCAATGGTGTCTGCAGTTAAGAATTTCCACGAGCTGATAGCTCCCTCTGAGTCCTTCTGGCGCCTCTTTAAGCCTTAATTTAGATGATTCTTTAAGAGTATGTTAAAAACGAACAGCAGGAAGAAACTAACACAAAACTACCCAGCCTTATGCAATTACTGTTCACAGTGATCAAACCATCTTGCAAGAATCTGCTGCTCAGCAAGGCAGCTGGAATACACTAAATGTTCCCCACGTCAAAGAAGGCACAGGGAACTCTTCCAACACTTAGCAGTAACATATTGCTATATACTTTATGAAGTGAAACAAAGCAACTGAAGTCAAATTTTCCAAAATATGTTAATGCAAAGAGTGGAATGCTTAGTTAATCAAAGTAAAATGAAAGTAAATCAAAGTATAAACATTCATACAGTGCTATACCAGTCACAGCGACTTCATCTCTCTAATTCTTATCATTTTCACTCTTCTGTCCTAGCTGCCATCCCATTCCTAGGTTATAGACCATATAGAAAATAAGAAAATAATTATCTGACAAGTATTATATGCTATCTCTCAAATACAAGTGATTTGGGTGGCTGCTCTACCATAACAGTCTTATCTTACACACACAAAAAGTTATAAAAAGCCTGAATTTGAAATAAGTATCAAGGTTTTTCTTATTTTACAGCCATAATTAGTTTTAAAATATTCCTGCACTCATGAATGATCTGATACAAATCTTAGTACTTTCAGCTTTTCTACAAATGGCTGAACTGTAGCCTCAGGCAAGTACTCAGATATCTAAAGCAGGGCTGCAAACATTTGCATATGCAAACGAAAACCACAAAAAATTCCCCCAAAAAGAGGGGGAAAAAAGGACTGTCTTGAAAATTCTCAGTAGGTTCATAAGACCTGTCTTGCTCTAGTTTTCTTCTTCAGCCATCTTTTCACTGACTTTCCCCTCATCTTCTCTACAGGCAGTCCTAAGGGACCATTCTTGTTACTCTTTAGTTCTCCCTTTTCAGCCTGTCTTTTGACAGTTCATCTGCAAACAATTTTGACTACTGTCTCTGCTCACAGCTCAAAAGACCTCCTTTATTCCCAGACCCATCTTTCTTCTGCCCACACTGAAATCTGAACCTTCCTTATACCTTCTCATCTCCATTTCAGAGATAAGAGCATTTTTCTCCCTGTGGAACCTCATTCCTCTACTCTTATGGACTTGTCACTTGTTCTCACATTCCAGACTTCATATTTTGTTTGCTTCTCTTCCTAGATTTTCTCATTAAGTGATTTAAAGACCACATGTACACAATGTGATGAAGGCAGTGCTGTGCTAATTCTGCTTTTCATTTCAGTAGCAGAAATCTGATCCATCTCTTGCCTCAAATTTATATGTTGTTCCACATTAAGAGGGCTAACTTTGGGACTCCAAGCATTCATAAGACTGCCTTTAACCCTTTCCACACACCTGTGATGCACTTATCCACACCAGCATTTTATTTTTCTATCTGCATAGTACATCCTGCAGTAAATAATGAGTGAAAAGTGGCAACACACCTTCTTCAGGGTTTTGCAGCTATAATGATGGAAGAAGAAACGTTTGCAAGTACAAAATAAAATTCTATTAAGCTATGTGATATAGTAAGAAAAAAAACACAGTCATACTTTTGGGTCCAATATCCTTTCATCAGGTCTAAGAGTCTAAACAGACCCTGGGAACTAGTGCTCTTTGTCTGATGTCTTTTAATTTAGTATTAGCCTTAAAACTGGTCAGAAGGTATAAACAATCAGATAAAGACTTGATTTAAGCCAAATTAGCCAAAAGAAGATAATTTTTTTCTCTACACAAAGCTCCAGTTTCCCAATTATCTGTCTTTCTGCTGACTAGAAATACTTCTATTACTATGGCACATATCTTTTTGTGGCCATCCTATTCTTTAAGTATAATAAAAAAAATCTCATGTTTCAGTGTTTCTTTCACAGAAGTTCTCTAGCTATAGAAGTGAGGAAATAGTAGTTAAAATTGTGGTTGGGCTGCCTGTTCCCTTAAGTACACTTTCACCAGTTAAATGATGCTGGATTTGAATTATCCAATTGATTGGGAAAAACAGACCCATCATTTTTTGAGATTACTGTAAGAAATATAGAGCATAATCTACTGATTACAGTGGATTACCACTTCTCTGCAGCCTTAATTTGATTATGGTAATCATAAGGCAGCTGTGTGATCATCTTTTCCATCAAAGAAGAAGGAAGTGCAGAATAGCGATCTACAGTTGAAAAAGAGAGACCAACTTCAGTCTTTTATTGAATAAAACTATTTAAAAAGTGGAAATTACTTCTGACCTTTAGCCTGCGATCCTGGTCTCCACTGCACAGAGAATTTACGGACACTTTAAAAGTTTTCCATGCTGGATTTAGGTTATTCATCACAACCTGTAAGTGAAAAGAAGAAAGAGAACCCTTAACATTTCCTCATCTCTCAGCAGAACGCTAACAAGAGCCCCAGTTCTTGGCACGGTACATTCACCAGCAAGAGAAGAAAGCAGAGCTCAGCCGGGGTTTTCAGAACTCCATTCAGTGAGATATGATCCCTTGATCAACCGGCAGTTTCCAATGCTCTTCCTCTGGAAAGCCCCCAAAAGGAGCATGAGTGGGAAATGGACCCGTAGATACCCACAGATGATGCTACAGACATTGCTCCAGCACTGCCATGGCTCAGTGGGAGATAATTCACAAGGGAAAGGTTGTAGAACTGAACTGAAAGCAATGGAAGACATGCTGGACTGGGCAATGGAGGTGGGCAACATCAATTTACAGGCACATTGTTTGCTTTGCTAGGAAAACTCTATGGAATTCATAACAGGTTTATAATCCCCAACATCTGCCACAGCTCCACCCTATACACCTAAATGCCATTTTTAAAGACAGTGCCAGTCATCACCATGGAGCAGTAATGTCACTGGGTGATAAGAAACAAATGTAATGCACCCAGATTACCACCAGAACCTGGGAGGAGGTGGGGAAGAAGCAACATAGTATTAATGGGAAAATATGATACATTCTGTAGCCTGGATTTGGCTAAATCTAGTATTTATATCTCCTGACCTCCCAACAGACTATCTGCCAGTTTAATTAGGTTTGGACCTTTGGCTTCATCTTCCTTTCCTGTAAGGGGCATAAATCAAGACCTGATACCCATTAGTTAATAACTACACTGGAGTGTAACACTAGGAAGTGTTTTTAAGTGTGGGTGTTTGCACAGCTACATGTGAAGCCACTTCCCTTTGTGACATGGGAAGCATAAACTATGCCTCCTGACAACCCATCTGTGTCCTTGGAAAGTAAATTCAACTTACCTCAGTTCTGTGAACAAGTTGTTGGGTTGCATCATCATTCACCCGAAAAATCTCCAGAAAAGGATCAGATTTGCTGAAAAAATCCTAAAATACAATATAGGACAGGTTACGCTTGACGCTTCTTTTTCTTTGAGTTTTTCAGGCACAATGCACTGGTGCTTCCCTGACTGCTAATGAAAAGGAAGAGCCTGAGTAGTTTTAGTGAGACTTGGTGTTTCTCAGCAATACTTCATTCTTGCCCTTGTCCCACAAGGATTCCTGTGGTAGTGTTGTTGTTCTCAGTTTGACTATTTAATCATGGCATGCAAAACTGGAAAACTTTTACAACCTCTTCCCTTTTTACACCTAGCTCAGTTTCCTGAGCATTAGGAAATGATACTTGGGAAATTAGGAAATGATAGCTCCATCATCCACCTAGCTTGTTTCTTTCTGTCTCCCTACCTGTTTGGCTTTTTGATACCAGTTTTCTAATGCATTGCACTTTGAATCATACTCCACACTGGGGTTGAATTTCACACTGTTCACCTACCCTCTCAAAACAGAAGTTAATTGGCCAAGACGTTGTACAGCTACCAACTAACACAAGTACTGTCAAAATGGATTAGAGGTGGTTAGAGAAGCAAGTCCTCTTCAGGGTGTGGTAACATGGCCCATGCTAAGATGACAATCAGAGCAGGGTACTGCAGGAAATAACTTGATATCTCTAGGCAAATCTGTGACAGACACTGAGGTTCACAAAGACACAGAGCAGAACACCTTCTCCTAGTCTTGTATCCCACTTACAACCCTGAACTTTCTTATGCAAACCTAAATTAAGTTGCTTTTGCTGCTTCAGTTTGGCCACAGGCTCTTTTGTTTCAACATCTCATTTATTCTGGATATGCTGGCTGGAGGTGGGGGGAAGAAGAGAAACTGGCTGTTAACCCAGGAGGGGGAAAGCTACCAATTTCTTACTGTGCCATGCTGAAAGAGCAGGATTTAAAAGCACTAAGTCCATTTTCTGTAGTTTCAAGTCCCTTCTTAAATTTCTTCTTCAAAAAAGCCACATGATTAGCTTTGTGCGTATGAATATTATTCTTCTCTACAGGACATGTCCAAAACCACAACCCCCATGTCAACTTGGGGAAGTGAGAAATCCTCTTCAGTATCCAAATGTTTCTATGATAGTGTTAGTGCAAAAATTACTCAAATATATATAGTTCTACAAATTTCACCATACTTATTTTTGATTATCTGCAAGACTACTGGTTTGAGAACAACTTTGGATAAGATGCTAGCCAAAGTCTGGCCATGGTAAAAGTTATTTTTAGGGCATTCTTACAATTCCCCAAGTTCAAAACAAAGAATTCAGGGCTTTGAAAAGGGACAACTGAATTTGAATATCTGGAGAAGAAAATGAGTCCCTATGGACCACAAAGCCTTGAGCAAGGTTCAAGGAACCTGAAGTCATTCTGTAAAAATTACATAATGTTGTGCTGAGAGTGCTGTTTTGTCATTGATCTACTTCTTTATTTTCTAGAGAAAACTTAATGGCACATTTAGAAACTGATGCAAAGCACATGAAGATTTATTTGTTAAATCCTATCATGGGAAGCCTGGAACAGCAAAGCTGTATGTTTGGCTATTTGTTCCAGCTACATGGTAAACAGGACATTTTATGTCAAACTGTGTAAAACCAGTGCAAAATTCAACTAAGTAACTCTAGAGTTTGCCTCAAGGCCCTGATGTAGATTTAGTATCTGGACTCCACCCAAAATTTGAAACTGCTAGTTTATAGGGGGGTTTTGTGATCAAATTCTGCCGGATTGCCAGTGTATAGCAAAGAGAACAAGCAGAGAGAGGGTGCTGGATTAATCACAGTGACATAAAAATCCAGAGAGCACAGGGTTAAAAAAGATTGAGCTGCCTCTTCTCACAAATAAGCATTTTGACTGAAGCTGAGTAAAAGCTTCATGTTGAGAGTTTCTTTATCAAATACAAATTTGATAAGTTATTTGAGAGAAAATACATCAAAATGGTACATCCAAGGAATGCACCCTGAAGTGCAAAAGAATTCAGAAAGGAAGCAAAGACTTCATTTAAGGCTCAAAATATAGTATCATTTCTACCTGAGTGTCATAAAGCTATAACAGCACATCAGCACAAAGGAAATAATTTTTAATACCTGTTTTTAACTACCAAGATAATACCACATAAAGGGAAAGATTTTAGTGCTGGATGGCAGCTTATATCACTCCCCCTCCAATGCAAAACCAAAACCTAATTACTTTCAGAATTCAGGTAGAAACAAAAAAAATCCATCTATATTGAAAATGCTTTGTAGTAAGGAAAAATGAGAGGCTGAAGAAACATTTTCTTTCACAATTAACATTTTTGGTTGTTATGCTTTATCCCCCAAGAATATCCTCTGAAAGAATAGCAACAATATATTGTGCTATTTTAATAATATTTGAATTATTAATGTAATATATTTGCTAGTGGTATAATGCACATCATTCTTTTAGTATATACAGCAGTTACAAAGTAATAACACAAGTACATTGCCTAAACTTTAAAAATTTAGATATATCTGTTTCTAAGCACCCAGTTTGACACATTTTTAGTACATTAATTTTCAGAGCCAAACAATTTTTAAAATTCAGGATTTGGAATCAAGTCAAAGGTCCCTTCAAAAAGGGCTGAAGCAGCCAAAAGACTAAAATTTGGAATAGTGCTCAACAGATAAAAAGGGCATTTGATGAGGGGTTTTTTTTGTTTAATTCAATAGCAGGGGACTATATAAAAAGCAATATTAGCTTGTATTTTGCAGATATTTGCCAGATAATCCTTCCCAAACAACAGTAACTGCGTCTCTCAGAATAGGAGAAGTAGTTTGCCTGCCTCAGTGCTCATAATTTATTATAGCTATCATAAAAAACGTAGCTGCTTGTTATGGTAATTGTGACACAGCTATTAATGCAATAAAACCTTTCCGAAAGTTATTGTTCCACAGTGAAGTGTTCTCAGTGGAGATCTTGAAACAAAGATGTGCCATTTGAGCTGACAGGGCTTCAATAAAACATGAAAAAGCAGTTAGACCTTCCAAATAAGCACTAAAATAAAAAATACAACCATTATTTCTGCTAAAGTCAGTTAACGAAAGGAAACTCTCATAGTCGTCATTTTCCTATAATTTTTCTCTGAATGTTTCAGCCACTCCAGTAGGAAAAAAAATAGGCTTTGTTTTGTAGTTTCTCTAAAATTCTTGCAGTTTTACATCAAGAGAGGAAAAACATGCAACAAACATATCCTGCCTGTTAAATCTTATCAACAAATTTTGTTTAATTTTCCAAAAATGTGTTGTACACATATTTTTCCTTAGTGTAGGAAATACATACACTTAAGGACCCCAGCCTGGATCCTCTTTCAAGGATCTCCTTTAAGGGAAGAAGGAAGAATATTCCTGCCCATTCAAGATGGCAATGGATAGAAAGAATTTATTTTTCTTTTTATCCTGAGAGCACATACACGACATGCCCTCACCCCTTCCTTTCCCCACAGGTTGTGAGGCATTAGGATTCTACTTGTCTTCTGCCACTCCCACAGCTACCAGTGCAGGAACCCCAGGGCTTACAAAGGTGACCCCATAGCAGAGCATGTGTGACTGCTTCCAGAGGCCTTCCTCTGTTTTTCAGGAGACTCCAAGGCCAGTTTCAACCCTCAACTTGTTTCTCTGATGTTACACCTCTAGTCTACTTCTCTGATTAGGGAGAGGCATGCAAAACCATGCTTAGGATTTTACAAAATGGGCTCTTCTCAATTATTTGATTTATTTTTCTTTCCTTTATGCAACACCAGAGCTCTCATTCTTTTTCATCAATGGCTGAACTATGCAATTTAAGTAATTTCAAACCTTAATAAAAATAATTACTAATAGTGCCTTCCATCTAATGATGTCAAAGTTCATTATAAGCCATACTTTTCTTATAGAAGAAGCAAACCAAGCTTCAGCCAGGTTTAGAGTTACAACTTTAGCTGGAGGAAATTGAAAGACTTCTTTCAAGGCAATAGGCTTCCAGAGATTTTCATCAGTTGAAGACAGGAGTTTGGATTCAGATAAGACATGATGAGTCACTGCTTGACTTGCACACTGTATCATCCGAGAATTCTTTATTACATGAAGCCCACCTTGACTGGACATGTTAAAATGGCAAGAATGACAATACTGTTGCAATATTTCGGACTGATCTTTCTCACCTTAACCCCATAAAGTGTTTCAATCACTCTCTAAAACTGTTGCCCAGACAACACTGACCTGGCTCAGAGTTGCACTCTGGCAGTATCCTTTAAATTTATACCAACAAGAACTAAAGCAATCCTAATATTTGAAACAGATTACATTTTGCATTTGTGTAAAAGCAGTAACTAAGTGGAGTCTTATTATGTTGTTTATGTCCTTTCCTTTTTCCTAGGTGTAACAGCATGTGGATCAGGAAGAAACTTGCGTACAAGTTTGGGAATTACCTCCAAAGATACCTGTCTAAAGAAAGGTTGTTAAATTTACATTTTGACACCTAAATAAATTATGCAACTCAAACCCACTAAGACTCCAGCAACTCTCAAAGAGAGAAGTAATTTATTTTTCAGATGAGAAGCAACTTCAGGTCCTGATCATTTATGATTGTTAATGATCCTGAGCACAGTAAAATTTTATAAATTTTATTTTAAAGTTATAAGCCAGTACTATATATCTTTCTGTGTACTTTCTGCTTGCCTGAGATTTTCCGGTAGTTTAGACTGAAAATATTTTTCATAAGTTACAATCTGATTTTGAAAACCTCATATATATGTATCCAAAAGTAGTTTCACTGACTCAATTTTAATATACCTTCACATCAGATGTTTACAAGAACACACTTGGGGCATCACAATCCTAAACCTTTGTGCAGTGCTGCTATATGCTTCTACTTAGAAGCACCCTCATATATAAGAAGGGACCATATAGCTCAAAGAATTCTATGCCTGCTATTGCACTGAAATAACAGAGAGTGCTACAAGCAGTCATCAGGTTTTCTTGGGCTGTGAGTTGAGATGCTTATTATATGTAAATTTCTAAATAACAACATATTTTGAGAAAGAGGTAGTCCTTATAACATTGAACAGTGTTAGAGTCAGTGGAAAGTTTTCTTCTTAGAGGGAAGAAGTTTTTAAAAAATATGCAAGTCTTTTTCTCACATTCGAGCTACATTTTGTTGAAAATAATGTGTATCATGACTGAACTGTTATGAAGTTTTCTAGCTGTATTTTAGGAAACTTCAATGATAACATTGACTACTCACAGAAAGTTCACTTCTCTAAACACTTCTGATCTGTGACATTTTACATAATTAAATTGTCTTGGTTGTAGTGTAATTAACTTGTCTTGGTTTTAATTAGATTCCCTTGAGGTTTTTTTTTTTTTTTAATTACTTCACAACTCGAGGAAAGCCTCATTGTGAACGTTCATCTGAAAACCCTAATGTGTTTAATAACACAAGGTAAAAAAAATCTGTCATGAAAAATCTCATCAAATTACATTTGCAGGCATTCTTACATCTTTCAGAAAGGTTAATATCAGGCAGCTTACCTTGTCATCCAATTTCCGTGCACTGAATGAAAGTTCAACGTAGTCATCGTTGCCAGACAATTCCTCAGCGATCACCTAAATGGAAAGCTACATTTGAGTTGTGCATGATGTAAGGGAAGGGGAGAACTATGCCATTTTTCAGTGTGTGAAGACTTTTAGGAAACTGAATTATGGAACTAGTTCATTTGTTTCTCTTTGCCGTCAGGAAGAACATCACCTTGGTCAGCCCACAAACCTGAATCACTTTGTGTCATGAAACTATGCCTTGCCAATCACCTGTCAGTGGACAGACATCCACATCCACCAGTGATCCCATTCCTCTGAACAAGTAGTCCTCAGAAAACAGAATTACACAATCTCACAGCGTCCAAGAGGACAAAAACACTCTACAAAAATTGTATTACTTGGGTCTAAAGCCCAATTATTTTTATGCCACCTCAGCATCATTTGGCAAGATAAATGAAAAAAGGAGAGAAGTCATCTGGCATTAGTTGCCGTGAAAGACACATTTACCAGGAGAACTCTCCTGGTATAGTTTTTCTGCAGTAGCCACATGGGCAAAAGAATTTACTGTAGATGGAGTCAGAAACAAGTAATCCTAAATCATGTAGTGTGATTCTTTCAGATTGTGTAAACTGTATCAGTAATGATGTCAGTCACTGTGCTGTGCAACATTATAAAAAAACCCAACAGAACCAACTAAACCAGTTTCCTAAGTAAGTCACTAAAATGCCTCAGAGGAGAGAAGGCATTAACCAAATCTGGGATATTTCACTGAAAAATATTCTTTGAAACAAACCACATTATATTCTATTTGACAGTTTAAAACTTTTTTCCCTATTGTAAATATTCTCCCAAGGGATTAAATCTCCCAAAAGGACATATTCACTGGGTGTTTCATGTTCATGACCACATATATGGCAACTAGGCAGCTTCCCACATAGGCTCTGACTGTCTCGACCACTTGAAGTCCTTGAGGAGCTGCTGGGAAAATCCAAAAATTTGCCAAACTGGCTTGGCAGCAGCTACTGACTGCACCCCAAAACATCAACCCATCAGAGATGCATATGGCATAGGGCAGCAGCTGCCAGAGACAAGACACAAAAAGGAAGGAGAGGGAGGAGGCCTGCAATGCCACCCTGAAGAATATCCAGGAGGAGGCATGGAGAAGGGCTGCTGTGGGAACACAGCTGCAGATTCACTCTCAGAGGGAGGTGCTCCCTGCTGGGGGAGGCACCTCTGAGTGTGTTCAGCCTCAGATAAGGCCCATGCTGGAGCAAAGATGCCCCTGAAGGGTGTGTGGCCTATGTGTAAGTCCAAAGCAGAACTAAGAAAATGAGTTAAAACCCCCGAAAAACAGGAAAAAAAAAAACAAAAAAACAACTCTTTTCTGATCATGACCTGTGTAACACAGCACCTGATCAAAGGGACTGAGTACATCAGGAAGTGAAGGCAAAGGGAGTGAAGACCATAAAGGAGGCAGGAGAGGTGTCAGAAGTGGAGCACAGGGAAGGGCAGGAAAAGCATTTTTGCTAAGAAGTTTTTGGGGTTTTTTTGTCCTACTTGTTTCTCAGTAATTAAAAGTTTACTTTGATTGAAAATTAATTAAATATTTAAAATTCCCTGAGTTGAGACTATTCTGGCTGTGACACCTCCCAGCAGTGAGCTGTGGTGTTTCTCCATTCAAAATATTCACATGCAACCACACAGGGGTTAACTGGCCATTGAAGTACCATGTCACAGCCACATATGTGGTGTATCACATCTTCAGGCAAATATCAGCTTGCTGGAAATTTGACCCACGGAGCCTTACAAATTTCTATGACCAACAGTGCTCTGGGATTTGCACACCAAATTTCACTAGTATTTTTACCTGAAAATAATGAACCTGGCCTTATAAAGGTTTATAGACTTCCAGCTGGAGAGGCTGAACAGTGTTCTGTTTGCTTCCCACAGCCATGTTCTGTTCACTTCCCACAGCCCCACAGAGACATTACACAGTCAAAATGCTAATAAAATTCCAGCAAAACTTGCCAAGACAGAAACTTTCCAAATCCTATGAAAAACTCATAATTCACTACACTGAATAAGTTAGGAAATGAGTTAGTATTTCTAACTTTCATACTTGACAGATACCTGGTATGTCCCCAGGTCCAGAAATAATGATAATTAATCAGGTTTTAATTATTTATATTGTTTAATTATTTATATTATTAATTAATTATTCTGTTGAGACAAAAAAAACTTTTCACACAGTATTTTTTTTGTCTGGGTTCAGCTTTCTCCCATTCAAGTGGACGCTCTTTAGAACTGCTGAACAGAAGCCAAAGCACGTAACTAAGGTCCATATTACATGGTTATCATCCAGTGTGAGGCCAGCAGGGACTATTAACTCATTTTCTCTCATCTTCTGTTTATCACAGTGATTTAATTTTTGCCAGAACACTCCCCTAACAAGCCTAATAATTTTAGTTGTACTAGAGCATTTTTGTTTTCACAAGACTAAACTACTTTGTGTTCCTCAAAGAAGAACAGAAGGGAGGTCCAGAACACCACAGGGATGGGCAAGATGAAGTATGCCCAGATTATTCCAGCAGGCAAACCACAATCATTATTTAGGGAACAAAACTCTCTCCTGGTTCTTTTCAGTCAGATGAGTGGGGATCTCCTTTCCAACCCCACACCAAAACCAGTTGTATGCATTTAAGCAAATCAATTCCCAGCCAAGCACCAAAGAAGACATCCAAGAAATCAAACTCCCTGGGCTCTCAGAAAGTATCTCAGAGTCTGTTGTCACTTGTGGCTGAAAGCAGAAAAAAAAAAAAAAATCCAAACAATCAAGCCAGAAGAAAATCATCTGGCAAATCCCACATTAAGGAAAAAAATTCTTCTCAATCTCATGAGGCAAAAGAGCAGATATCCCCAAAGCAGAATATTTTATTATAGCCTTCATCTTAATGCAGACCTGCAAAAGTCTCAAGGTTCAGTGCAGACAAGACTGATATCCCAAACAAGCCAGCGCAGAGAAAGATGAAAGAGAGGTAATACACTGATTTTCAGATTTCAAGATACACATGAGGCTATGACAACCCAGATGCATTATAACTTATCTAAAACTAATCTCATCAAACTTTTTTTTCTTTCCTGACAAACCGGAAAAAGCCCAAGAGAAAAGAAATGTGAGGTTCCTTTATGTGTCAAAGCAGGTAAAAATTAATTTCTGAAGGTTCTAGTCCTTCAACTAAAAGTATTCAAGCAGCAGGAGTTACTTGTCATCCAAGTACTGTAATAGTAGTAGTAAGGATTGGGCTTTTTTACAAATCATACATTATTTGTTGCCATTTCCTTCAAACAAGGAAATTTGTCAGAAACAGTGCAAGTCATCAAATAAAAAATTTAAGTAAATTTCTCAATCAAGAGTTGTTGGTGGCTTAGCAGGATGCTTTTGGAGAGAATTAGTCACTTTAGATATTTCTAAATAACAGGAAAACAAAAGCATATTTAAGACTGACTTACTGTTATAGATGATTTTCCTGCTGTGTTGCCATGTTTGAGTAAGGATTTGGAGAGCTTCCTCTGAGAAACAATCTGCACAAAAATAAAAACAAAGGGAAAAATAATTAGAATCTGTAGTAAATACATGGTTTATTGTAATTTCAGTTTTGTGTTGCTTTTTTTTTTTTTTCCTTTTGTATCGAGGTACTTTCTCAATCCACAATGAGAGTTAAAACAGTAAGACCACAACCAACAAGAAAGGTCCCCCAGGAAGCCTGCCCAGGATGCAATGAAAGGACAAAAAAAAGCAGTTGGGGTAAAACAGAATAGGGACAACACAATTCACTGCATTGAACAGAATAGTGAGATACACATAGATTTTCCTCAAGCATTGCAGTGATGGTGACAGAGGACAGAAGTAAGGTTTAACCGGACTTAAAGGACAATAAGAAAGGAGCTGTACACAGCAAATCTATCAGAGATACTTCCAAAAGCCAACTCATTAATTTTTATTGGAAACTGAAGTCCATTTACAATGAGAAGGAATTTATCTCAAAATATCAGCAACTCTAAACTCAGGGCAGAAGCAAGCAAGCTGCCCCATATTTCAGTTCCAAAATTGTCTCCTTTGCTTACCACATACCAGACCTCCCCTAGAACTCAGCATTATAAATAAACTTGGTCATTAGCCAAATTGTAAATATTCTTCAAATAAATGGCATCAGAGGGACCCTGACAAAAGATGCTATTTGCCATATCAGTAATAACTAGCATTCTCTTATGATTTTGAAACATTTAAAACCAGACCAGTAGAGGTATTAGAAAAGAAAGAAAACTTACAATAATGCAGAACTGCTAAGCTACAGTGATGTTCCAGTGTATTACCCACCAGTAAAGTTAATGCTATATTAACTTTTTTATTTATTAAGTGGCAAACTTCAAAACGTAGACAGATGTAAAAGCAACTCAAACCACTGCTCAGAAATCACAGTATTATTTGTAATCTGACAAAACTATAGTACAATTGTCCTGTGCAGATACTGAGCAAAAGACTGACTGTGTCCTAAGAAAAACCCTAACTGCTTGAATGTGGCTTTTATACTAGAAGTAGTCCTTTCACCTTTCCACATCCAACAGTACTTGGACAACTTCATCCCCACAGCTGTTCTAAAGGATCCACAAATTGACATCTTTGGCATATATGCCAAAATATTTGTTGTAAAAGAAAGGCAGTGAAAAGGAGAGTTCCAAACCCTTCATGAGAGTCCTGGGCATCATACAAATTTCAGCAATAACCTACAACAGTAGGTAATGGCCAGAGCTGAAATGCTCTGAGTAATGTAAAGTTGCAGCTGGGCAAAAAATGTGCTGTGAGACAGAAGTGAATAGGATGCACATTTTAGCCTAACATCAGTGTGGGAAAACATGTTTGTCCTGCCCATCAATTTCCTGAATTGAACAGAAAATCAAAAGCTGCACCTCAGATTAACCTCAGCTATAGTTGTAATAGAAGCAGCAAGACAGAAGAAAGTTTTCAACAGGCTTTAAATGTGAGACAGGAGAACCACCATATGACAGGACAGCACATCTGGAAGCACTGTGACCAGCTTCTTGTTTTTTTATTCCTGCTACACATGACAGGGGTATGCTTAATCAGTTCTTAGAGAACTTAAAGGAAAACATTCTCTGATAATTTATTGTATTCATTATTCTTATGTAAATATATTTTCCTAACAGCTAATCCGATTCTCTGCAGTTTAAGTCCATTATTTCTATCTAATGCCCCATGAACAGGTAAAATCATCTTTTTCCCATATCTGAAGACTATTACACCCACAGTCTTCTTTAGTACATAACCTGAGCTTGTCCTATCTTTCCTTCTTGACCAAATTTCCTAGCCCTCAAACCATTCTCTCTACTCTCTGATGAGCCTTCATGGATTGGCTCATAAATACTCTTGAATAATGCTCAAAATTGGGCATAATAGCCCTGGTCCTTCCCATGAGAAGCAAGAAGAGTTTCTCATTTCAAGGTTGATACACTCCAGAATTACATTTGCCTTATTTTAAGAACAACATGATACTGTTAACTAATGTTCATAATAGGACCATTTCAGATTGCCAGCTGCATTTTTGCAGCTGACTATTACTTAAATGAATAATTTAACACTCCTTTTTGGACTGCCTTCCATAACGCTATCTGTTGCCAATATCTCACTCAATTTTCCAAACTAATTTCTGGATTTCATCTTTAGTGTTGGTCAGTGGCAACAACAGATAGGACTACAAGTAAGAAGACAGTATTGCTAGGATTTAGCAGTTCTTTTTCTTCCCTAGAATCTTGGAAATACTCTTGGTGGTGACCTTCTAAGTTATCCCTACATTTATTTTCTTGCCAGCTAAATAGGTCCGGGTACAAATCATTGCACTACTGTGAACCGTGAGGTGCAATTCAGAAAATCTTGTTTGAGATTCTCAGATAGGAAATAATACAGAAATATGACAGATTATTCTTAACACATAATTAAACTATGGGTTCTGTACCAGCCAGACAATGAATTATGTCAGCTGAGGAGCAGGGTCCATTTATCTCCACGGCCTCTCCTCCTTCCCCAAGATGCTCTGGCAACTTTGTAAAATACATTAAGCTTTTCCACTGAAAACTGTGAGTGTTGTCCACCAGAAAGCTTTTCAGATGTCTTACATTTACACAGCCATGGTGTGAGACAGAGCTCGGTGGGAACCTGTCCTAGAGTGGCCCTTTAGAGACAGCAGGACTTCTCCTTCTGAGCTACCCAAAATTTTCCAGCTCCCTTTGCTGCTTTCCACAGGGTCACAGCTTTCACAAGGCATTGCACAGCTTGGAAGTTCCTGTACAGGTGGCAGATAGATGGCTCAAAGTTCCAGAGAAGATAATTTATTCTGACGTTCTCATTAGTAGGCTGCATTAATAACACTCGCTCTCTAAGCCAGAAGCATCGTTCTGACACAATAAGCACTCTGCTATGTAAATGTGTGTATTTGGGTGCAAGTGTTTACCAGTTGTTAATTAAGTGGTCACTAAAACCAATCCTCCATCTGGCAACAATGTGCCAACATCATTGCCTCAAATTGTAATTGTAATTGCAAAAACTGTAAAGAAGTCTGTTTTCCATAACAGTAAATTGATTTCTTTGTTCATGCACTGTGCAAAATAGGTCTCACTGGTTTGAAGAACCATTTCTGCCACCAACTACCTATCATATTTTTGTTAATGTCTCAATGCAAATCTTCTTCTGAACATTATTATACAAAGCACTTGCTGACCTGATTGTCAGCAGCAAGTCCTAAACAATGATAACTTGAGGGACTGGCAAGCATTAGTCTTAGAGTTCAGAGTAACAGAGACAGCTGAGCTGGCAAAATGTCTTATAAGAAGGTAATTGACTATAGATCTTTCATTTGTCAGGAGCCTTCAGCTTGACTCAGACCTCAAAATCTTGCAATTTAAAACTTCTGCTTCAGAAAAAAAAAAAAAAAAAAAAAAAAAAAAAAAAAGG